>VZQC01000119.1:810275-871232 GCA_009823505.1 Rhizomys pruinosus | reverse complement strand
CTGAGACATTCCAGCCTTGCAGACTGAGCACAGTTCCTGGATTCTCAGCCTCTCCAGTGCGGCAGCTACTGTCGGACGTCCTTGAATCTGTCACATGAACAAATCAAATAAATGATGTACAAGCGGTATATAGTCGTCTCTGTTGCTTCTGTTTTCTTTAGAGAAACCCGACTAATACACCCCTTTGCAGCTGTTGTCCAATCAGTGGGAGGACAGATATTGGAAACAACAACAACAACAACAGAAAGGACGAACACAATCATGAACTGACTGAAACAGTCAACCTCTGCTTCAAACAGTCAAACTATCCACATGGAGAATTTTGAGAAGGGGGACTGACGAAAGGAGAGAAAAGATGTTTGGCAAATACATGAGTCTTGGGGGTGAACGTGGGGGGATGAGTGTGCTGGGGAACAGGTCCTTAGGATGATAATCTTGTGACAAAACTATTATAGTAAAAAAACATTAAAGTATAAATAAAAAAACATATAAATAAATCTAAAATTAAAAAAGTGTTTTCCGGCGGGCTGGAGGATTGGGGGTAGTTGTTGTGGGGCTCGCCTAGCGGGTAAGAGCGCTGACCCACTCGTACAGAGGCCCTCGGTTTTCGAGTCCCCGTGTATCCACCAAATGGCGGCCTTGAAAGCTTTCTGAAAATCCAATACCAGGAGAACTCCAGCTCACAGGGGGAATCGGAATCCGAGACCCTCTTCTGACCTCCGCAGCATTGCACGACACGGGTGCACAGACCTGCATGCAGACAGTACATTGATACACATACAGAAATAAATAAAATTTAAAAAAATTGTTTTCCTTATTAAATTTAACATTCAAATGGTTGTAAATGTGGCTGTAAGGATTCTGTTCAAGGGGGCTCTTGTGTCCTTTCACACAGTTCCACTAGACTTTGCCTTCCCTTTACTCAGGGGAGCTACAAAATACCTCTGACTCACTTTACATTTTCCTTCTCCAGACTCGGTTTGACCCAATATCCAAGGACATTTTTAAAAAATATATAAGAATATTATTTGGGCATTGAGGGCTGAAATGGTCTTATGTAGCCCAGGCTGACTTTCAATTAGCTAAGTTCGAGGTGACCTTGAACTCCTGATTTTCCTTCCTCTCCTTCCTAAAGGCTAGGATTAGAAGTGTGAGACACCAGGCGTGGCTTTTGAGAATTGCATTTATTCACAAAAGGATCTGAGCAGCAACTGGGCTGGTTATAAGTAGATGTTTTCTGTTACCACTTGTTTAGTTGTTGCTTGTTAGGGTAAAGCTAGAAACTCTATGTGCATATGTGTGTGTAATCTAGATTTCATATATATTCATATTTCATATAAAATTTGTATGTATACAATATATAGCTTCATCTTTTTAATCATATTCTAATTTTGGGATTTGCTTCTTTCCACTGATTTAATTTAATATCCGAGTGTATGAGGTTCACATATTCTTCTACCCAAGTCTCTCCCTCTTCCTTGTAGGTTAAAAAAATATTTTATTATTATTATTTTGGGTTTTTTGTGTGTATATATGAGTATATTGCCTGCATGTACGTAAGTGCACCACATGCATGCAATGCCCAAGGAGGTCAGAAGAGGGTATCGATTCCCTGGATCTGGAGTTATGAACAATTGTTAGCTGCCATGGGTGTTGGGAATTGAACCTGGCTCCTCTGCAAGAGCAGCTGGTACTCTTAACCATCTTAATCATCTCTCCAGCCCCTTCCTTGCAGACTTTATAATCATTCCTGTGTTTCTTTTTGTAAAAATACACACACAAGTAACATACATGCCTACACACATACTACACATATACATAGACCCACACATACACACACATTCACACATACAAAAATGGATTCACACATCCCTATACCCACAAACACAGAAATACACATACACACACACACACACACACACACACCCTTCTTTCTGGGCAATGGACATCCTACTGTATATTTTTTGTGTGCCCTGTTTGTTTTACTTAACAGTGTATCCTAAAATTACCCTAGATCCATTTATAGAGATCTTCCTCATTCGCGTTCATATATATTGTCAGGGATTTGCAAAGCATATTTACAAGATAAAATTTCAGGAAAAGGAGCCAGTAAGTACCTAGCAGTATAGTATATTTTAAACTTAAAAATAGCTGGGCGTGGTGGCACATGCCTTTAATCCTAGCACTTGGGAGGCAGAGGCAGGCGGATCTTTGTGAGTTCAAGGCCAGCCTGGTCTACAGAGTGAGTTCCAGGACAGCTGGGACTACAGGAAGACCCTGTCTCAAAAAGACAAAAAAAAAAAAAAACTTAACTAAACTAAACTTAAAAATAGACTTAATATCAACATCTCAGTTTTTCATTTTCTGGTTATAGGCACCGGGACTATGCAGTTGAAGTGTCGCAGCAAGTAAGGTGGGAGCTAGACTCTGATACCCGGTGCCCCAGGACCAAGACCAGTGACTGCTCTTAGGAGCATCACTGGTGCTCCCTGCAGGAACATCAACAGAATCTCCACTTCTCCACCAGCATCCAGGCCTGGCTGTGGGGAAGGGAAGTGCACAGGTCCAGCCCTGGGTCCTGCCCAGGAAATTCTGAGGAACACTCCAGAGAATTGGCTGAGCCTGGTGGGGGACAGCACAACAGCTGGATTTCTCCATACCCAGCCCTGCTTCCTTCTCCAATAAACAGTCCAAGGGTTTGCCTTGCTAAACTGCCCACACCCTCTTCTCCATCTCAGGGCCTGACTCCTGGGAACTCAACCTGAGAGGCTCAGAGCTGCCCAGTAAATTGTTGATAGGCCCAAACCAGACACTGAGCCTCCCACAGCAAAGCTACGCTGTGATGCATCATGTCATCTTTGATTTGGTTTACTTAACTATTAAAAACACCCAGGCTACTGGTCAGACCTTCTCCTAGGAAAGAACTTCTCTTCTAAGGGTCATTGCCTACATAGTCTGGGTTCAGTGAAATGTCATCAGGAGTTCAAGCTCACTCCCCAGCTCTATATGTGGTAATTTCGAGGTTAGCTGAGGCTAAGAGACCCTGTCTCAAAAAACGAAAACAGCAGAAAATCACTTCCACAATTAAAGATATCATGGTTTAAAAAGATTTATTCTTTATTTTTAATTGTGTGTACGTGTTTATCTTGTGTGGGTATATGAATGTGAGTGCAGGTGCTGGTGGAGGCCAGAAGAGGGCGTTAGATCTCTCTAAAGCTGGAGTTACAGGCATCTGTGAGCTGTCCACTTGAGTGCTGGGAATGGAGCTCTGGTCCTCTCCAAGAGCTGCAACCATTCTCAACTGCTGAGCCTCAGAGATAGTATCTTAATTTCACTTTTGATTTATGAAACACACAATCATCATAACCAAGGACCAGCCAAGATCCCTCAACCCCTTTGTGATCAGGATATGACTGGCACAAAGCAAAGCTGCACTTGACACTCTAAGGAAACCTACAAATTTTCTGGAAATTCTCAAAGATGTCAGAACAATTATGTCCCTTTCTCCTGCCTCCAAATACACTCTCTGATGTAGTCGATGCTCAGGAAGTATTATGGACCAAATAACTTTCTCTTCTGCGAATGATGTTCCCTTCTTGGGGGAAAAATTCCCATCCCTCTCCACGCCATAATAAGCAGTCCTGATTCCAGTTCCTGCTTTTAGTTATTTTTAATGTATCTTTCATGGAATTTCGTGCATTTCATGCATTTGCTCCAGTGATGGGCTCTTCACGTGGATCGCGAGGTCGAGCTTCGCAGCTTTGCTCCCAGCTGCCCTGCACACCATACTTCGTCCCCAGTGGTATTGTTTGAAAGCTTCCTCCAGCTTGAGCCATTCCTGCCATTGAAGGGCGTTTGGAAATCACATCCTATAAGATCTGAGACGAAGCCAGGTGTGGTGAAACACGCCTTTAATCCCAGCACTCCGGAGGCAGAGGCAGGGCATTTCTGTGAGTTCAAGGCCAGCCTGGTCTACATAGTGAGTTCCAGGACAGCTGGAGCTACAGGGAGACCCTGTCTCAGAAAGACCAAAAAAATACTTTAACATTAAAAGGAAAAGATCTAAGAAGAATCATTGACCCTTGTAAGAAGCTCAAAAAGCAGCAGAAAACACCATTTAAAATATCAGATCCTATATTCCAGTGTTTACTTTGCAAACTTATGTTCCCCAAGCTTCCATTTCTGCATCCATAAAATAAAGACAATAACACCCACCTCACAGGGTGTCTTGCTCAAGAAATGTTGGCTGAGTGGGTGAATCACTGAGCTAATTAATTTGCTGAGTGGATGAGTCCGTTCTTAGTTGCTAGTACTAGAAATTCAAGATGAAGAGCGTGGGCAGACAGGATGGAAGAGTAAGCAGCAGTGAGCTCACGGCACTGGCCAGGAGGCAGGAAAGCCAGGAATGCGGCCACAGTCCAGACAGCTGTAGGAGGCCCTGCCGGGCCAAGGTCTTAGCCCAGGAAAAGCAGGTTAGGACACAGCTGCTCTGTCCTGCCAGACCAGACCAGCTCTGTGGGGCTCCGAGCTCTTCTGCTGAGGAGGGGAGACATTGGTTCCAGTCTACAGGCTAGGTATTTTCCCTTCACCTAAGGTCTTAAACCACATGTGCTGGCAAGAATATGAAGAAACTGCTGAGGTTCTGAAATGCCATTTCTTCTACAAACCAATGAATCAATTTCAGGTTTAGTTTATAGTTATTTCTGCTAAGAACTTGGGCCATAATGCTAATTAAAACTCAGTGCCCCTCCCCCTTAAGGTGGATGGATGGATGGATGGATGGACGGACAGCCCAACAGAAGAACAAAAGAGAATGAGGAGGAAGGTAAGAAAAGGAGGAGGAGGAGGAGGAGGAGGAGGAGGAGGAGGAGGAGGAGAAGGAAGAGGTTGGAGAGGGATGATGGGAAAGAGAGAAAAGCAGAGGGAGAGAAGGGTGAGCAGGAAGAAGAGGAGGGAGAAGGAGACGAGAGTGATGAGAGAGGGGACGAGGAAGAGGAAGGTGAGGACAGGAGGACAGGAGAGGAAGGAAAGGAAGACGGCTTAAGAAGAAGACCAGATTAGGAACAAAGACTTTACCCTTAAACCGTCTAGCACCCAAGACTTGCAGGAAAGTGTAACAGATTAGGTAGGTAATTTTAATTTTTCTTTTCACACCAGAATTTTGTCTGTAGAGACAAAACGTTTTCTGGCAGAAATCTTGTGTGTAATGTTCTCAGCTGGGTTTTCGTACAAGGTGCAGCCTGAGGCAGCTGTGTCAGCCGGGACGAGACGATAAACCTCACAGGAAGTACTTTCCACACACAGTGTCTCTCTCCTAGATTCCAGGAGATGATTCCTCTGGGCTCCTGGGATAGGAGCCAGGTTCTTTGGCTCCAGCCTGCAGTGTGGCCCAGGTACTCCTGGAGGTGGGACCAGTGTCCTGAAAGATGCTTCCGGTGTGCTGCTCTCTGAAGCCAGCTGCTGGCGAGGCTGGGCACTGGCCGTGTCTCTGAGCATGCCAGGGATGGGTCCCTGCCTTGCCCTCGAAGGTCCTGTATACAGATGTCCCAAAGTATGGCAGCCCAGTCACAGCACCAGGAGTCTACAGAGGAAAATTATTCTCTTTTTTTCTGAAAGAAATTCAGAAGCTGCCCAGCTCCAGCACCATGGCGGAGCCTCCATTCTTGGGGAAGTGGCCTTTGGGCAACATGGGATCCTCAGAAGAGACACAGTCACCAATGAGGGAAAAACTCTGGGAGCCAAGGAAGTAAATTCTAAACTTGTTCCACAGAAGAGACTTAGCAGAGGTAATTAAAGCCTCGAAACAGGACTAAATTTGAAAGCTTATAAAAAATTCTGGAAACCTCTACTCCTAAAAGACTTGAAAGCTGTTTTTAAAAATGTGTATGTTTCCCATTTTAGTAAGAAATTCTGATGAAGAGCAAAATAAAATTAGCTTAGAAGATAGAGTTTGGCACCTAAGTGAAAATTCCAGAAAAGCATCCTGTTCAAGTCGGGCAGGCCCAGATGTTGGCCTCTGTGCAAAGAGGCTGCCTAGCCCAGTGTGCGAGAAAGGACGTGATGCCCCTGGGGTAGCAACCCAGTTGCTGAGTGTCAGGCAGGTCAGTCTTCTCAGGTGGCCTTCCCCCCGGAGTGAGCTCCACCTTCTCAGGACCAGCTGGGACCATGGCTTCTGGGACACTCCCTCTGCTCGACTCTGCTTCCCACACCCTCAGCACCCTTCCCCAAGACAGTGTGGGCTCCCATCCCTGCTTCACCCTTAGCTCAGCTGTCCGAAAGGCTTGGCTCTTCTTGAGGGAGCATCAGTCAAGATAGTAACTTCCAGTCAAGACAGATAGTCAAGATGATGTGGTAACAGTGTGTGTGCCCTGAAGGAGGGAGAAAGGGATTAGATTGGGCTAAAATGGACCCGAAGCTACAGTCACTTTACTCATAAGACCCAGAAGGGAGTCAGGACTGCCCCCTCTCCTTTCACCCTCCTGTTCCTCCAACTTCTCCATACCTGTTCCCTCCAACAGCGTTCGTTGATCTCCATCCCATCTTAGTGGTAAAGAGACCACAACCACGGGCTGGAGAGATAGCCTAGCAGTTAAGAGCACTGACTGCTCTTGCAGAGGACCCGGGTTCGGTCCCCAGCACCCACATGGTGGCTGAGAACCGTCTGTAACTCCAATTCCAAGAGAACTCCAGTTCCAGGGGAATCCGAGACCCTCTTCTGACCTCCGTGGCATTGCATGACATGGGTGCACAAACCTACATGCATACAGTACATTCATACACATACAAAAATAAATAAAATTTAAAAAAAGACTCCACGTCCAGGACAACCTGGCATCCGGCACAGCCTGGCATCCAGCATAGCCTAGCATCCAGCACAGCCTGGCATCCAGGTAGAGGGAAGGAAGAGGATGGGGATGTGGGAATTGAAGGTGGGAGGCTTACTTAGGGGAGGGCCTGGGAAAGATAAGAGCCAGAAGATTGAGAGAGAATTACAATTTCTAGGTATACCTCAGGGAATTTGACCTGGGCTCATCATGAATGGAAGGCAGTGGGCAGCTGAGCCATGGACAGGCACTCAATGTCCCAGACACAGCAGGCCATTCACACCCTCTGACTTTTACCCCAACCCAATGACCAATGACATAGAATTAAAATGAGGGAGAGAGGAGAGAGAGAGAGAGAGAGAGAGAGAGAGAGAGAGAGAGAGAGAGATTGATTACCAGGAGCTGGGGAACTGGCTCAGCAGTTAGAGCACTGCTGCTCCTGCGGAGGCCCTGAGTCCCATTCCCAGTACGCACACCCAGCAGTTCATAGCAGCCAGTAGCCCATCTCCAGGGCACTGACACCTTCTCAGGCATCTTCATAAAGGTCCACACACAAATAGCCAGACACATGCACACATAAATAAAATAAATCATTTTTAAATCCCCTGATATAGTCAGGCATGGTGCACATGCCTTTAGTCCCAGGACTCAAGAAGCAGAGGCAGGCAGATCTCTATGAGATTGAGGCTAGCCTGGTCTACATAGTGAGCTCCAGGCTAGCTGGGGCTACAGGGAGACCCTGTCTCAAAACCTAAAAGTCCACTTGAAGTTAAGACCCTATTGCTGAAGACAGGACCGACTTTGGGCACCGGACGTGGAGCAGTGGAGCTGGGACTGACCTGGAAGCCCCTCCCTGAAGGCCAGCTCTCAGGGCTGTGGAGGACACTATGCAAGCTGCTAAGGGAGAACACTGTTCAATGGTCCAACCTCAGCTTTAAAGCCCGGTAACCGTAACAACTGGCACAGCAGACTATATTGGCGCAGTAATGGCACTTTTCTCTTGGGGGTGGTCAACAGCTACCTAAAGACTTAAAGCCTGCTCAGTGGGAGGGCACTCATGTCTGGCACTGGAAACGGTCACATCACACGGTTGGAGAGGTTAGGGTTAGGTTTTCATGGAGAAAACCCTAAGTCTGTTGCATCTCCATTGCTGTGACAAAGCACTCTGATCAATACAAACTTGGGGACATCTCCCACATCACAGTTCATCAAGTCAAGGCAGAAACTCAGGGCAGGAACCTGGGGGCAGGAGCCGAAGCACAGGCCATGGAGGGACGCTGCTAACGGGCTTGCTGCCCTGGCCACAGCTCAGCCTGCTTTTTTTTTTTTTGGTGTTTTCAAGACAGGGTCTTCCTGTAGCCCCAACTGTCCTGGACTCACTCTGTAGACCAGGCTGGCCTTGAACTCACAAAGATCCGCCTGCCTCTGCCTCCCAAGTGCTAGGATTAAAGGCATGCGCCACCACACCCGGCTTTCTTATACAATAGAGGACCACCTGCCCAGGGCTGGCACTGCTCACGGTACCCTAGGCCCTCCCACATCACTCAAAAATCAAGAAAATACCCCACACACATGGGACAGACTGGTTCAATGGAAGTAATTCCCCACCTGAGGCTGCCCCAACCCAGGTGTGTCCACCTGACAACTAAAGCTATCCAGCACACACCTAGACAAACATAATTTCTTACTAATTGGTGAATGTGGATCCTTATATTTGCAGACAAGTATGCCAGTCACCACTCATCAAAGAAACTTCTTTTGCCTCAGATGGAGACTATTACAGAGTTCCACAACTGGTCACACAGATAGATAATAGTGTCTGTTGAGATGCCCAACCTTAAATGGCACATCCATAATAGAACCTCTACACCTAAAGCCAGTGTAGTGTAGTAGAACACGGGGTAGAAAGAATACTAATGCATCTCTCAAATCATATCAGTGAAGCTTCTTCATGTAACAGAGAGCAATGTACACAAAGGGCAAAACTGTAGACAACAAGAGACTGCAGAGTGTGGTCCCTGGACAAGACTTCTGTGTTAAACTCCACCCACCCAAGGCTTAGATGCCATTGTGGAAGAGGGTGTGGAAGGGCTGTAAGAGCCAGGAAGGAAACAACCACAAGGAAACAGGGTCTTCAGGCCCCTGGAACCTTGCGCATACGAACTTACAGTAGCGGCAACAGCATGCACAAGACCCATGCAAAATCACAACTTTGGTGAGGAACTATGGGCAGCCGATCACTGCTGGGTGAAGGAGACTTGATCTTCTTTAAGGGAGTGACACTAGGTAGACTGAACCGGCTCTAGCAGACAAACTCACACCAAGGGACATCTGCTTACACAGGCTTGACTTGATAGACCTTAACATACATGACAAAACTCCTGCGGGTGGGCTATGTGGGGGATAACTATGATTAAGATATACCATATGACATGCACAAAAGTTCAATATAAATTTAAAAACTCCCCAGATGTGACTATCTAATCATCTCTTCCTACTAATGGTGGAAGCTGGTGTGATAATGGGAAGGATGGACTATATCTGATTAGTAACTTTATTACATGTTTTATTTGATTGTTACAATATAATAAAACCTATACCCAAATATTTTCACAAATCATGTTATTCATGGTGTCTGCTTAAAAAATTCTTATCCTCTCTAAGAAATTAAGATATTCGATTATTTTATAACCATTCACAAGAGCTTGTAGCTCTTCACAAGATGAGGTGTGATGACGGATATAAAGATGGAATCTTTGTGCCAAAATGACCTTGTATTCCAAGCAAGGACCATAGTATCACATAAGACAAATTCATACCTTCATCTTCATAATTTGGTCTCTAAGATTTAATTGTCTTTAATGCCTGCTCGTGCCACACGCACACACACACACACACACACACACACACACACACACATTCTGGGAGGGGCCAGGACTTAATTAGGTACACAGCCACCAGGTGGAGACAGAGTGCCACAGACTATGAAATCTAAAACCCAATGAAAGGTCTGTTAAAACTGTGGCTTACTGTGGCTCTGGATTCAAACCTCACAGGTTTGTAGTTACAAATTCTTCTGTTTCTTGTGTAATGGGAACATTTACTAAAATAGCACACTGCAAGCAAGCTATGTACAAACATTTAAAAGAGCCTTTTGCAGGGCTTTTATGAATGAGACTCATTGGAGCATCTTTAACTTCTCAATGTTCTTTTTCTCTCAAATACCTGCAGCGGAAAAAGCACCGTATGCTGCTTTTTCAAAATCTCTCATCTATGTCTGGCAAAATTTCTAAAGACTAGTCTCGGGCTAGGTCCTCTTTCCTGATCTTTCTCTCTGACTGTATAAGAAAGAGCAACAAGAGGATCTGCTGCTTCATTTTTGCCAACTTGGTGCAGACAGAGACACCTGGAAAGGAGGAGCCTCAACTGTGGAGCTGTCTCTATCAGACTGCCCTGTGGGTATATCTGTGGGGCATTTTCTTGATTGTTGCCTGAGTAGGAGGTCCAGCCTGCTGTGGCCAGTGCCATCCCTGGGCAGTGGGCCTAAGCTGTATAATAAAGGAGCAGAAACAAGCCAGGCAGTAGTTCCTGCCCTGGTTTTCCTTAATGATGGATGATAACCTGTAAGCCAAATAAACCCTTTCCTTCCCAATGTGCTTTTGGTCATAGTGTTCTATCACAGTAACAGAGAAACAAACTAGACCCGGGGCTAAGGACGTGTGTCAGTTGGTAAAGTGCTCGCTTAACACACACAAAGCCCTGGGTCCCACCCCAGCCCTGAATAAACTGGATGTGGTGACATGTGGCTAGAAAGATCAGAAGTTCAGGGTCATCCTTGGTTACGTAGTGAGTCTGAAGTTAGCTGGGACTGACAGGATACACTATCTTGGAATAAAATACAGAAAGGTGAAAGGAATTTGAAAGATGGTGGTGGGAAGGCTATCAAGGTACTGACAACCAGCACTGTCTCACATCTGGAGAAACTTTTTTTAAAGTTATTTTAGATCTTCTGCTCCAAGACCTTTATTTCTCTCCATTACGGAAGAAATGCAAATGTTCTTCCATCTAAGGAGGACCACGAACCCCACATGTAGAAGTGCTCCTGCAGTGTCTGTCACACAGCAGGAAGTAGAAGGTTCAGGAGAGGGACAGATGCACACGGACTGAGAGCTGATGAGGAGCAGGTGGACACTCACCCCAAGAGACAGAAAGGGCCTTGCAGAAGTACCTGATTAATCATGCCAACCTCTTGGGAGGCTGAAGCTGACCCCCTGAGGCCCCTCAGGAGGATACCTAGTGACAAGGAAATGGAAAAGAATCAGCTGCCACTGACAGAGGTGAAACCTGGGCGCAAAGGCAGAGGCTTCTGGAAGGATCTATTGGCCCAACTGTTAAAATAGCTCCCCCCTTGCACTCCTCAGAAAGGCACAGATGGAGTTTATGACAGCATGTCAGGAGAGAAGTAACCACATGGGTTCATAACCCCGAGAAAAATATCTTTAAGAAAATAACCTATAAAGGATGCCCCTAGGGAGAGGATGAGGGGTAGCATCATTTCCGAATTGCTTTCCCTGACGGTCTATATTCATCTCCTCCATTCTTTCATATAGTTGTGTCAATTGTAATCAAGCTTTTCTCTAGGGCAGGAGCAACTGCTCTGACTTAAATCCTTGTTGTCAGGCACACAGTACTCACAAATCCTGCACTGTCCACCTGCCACCTAGTGACGGAGAAAATAAGAGGGTATGGGATGTCCTCAAAAGCTGAGATCTGTTTAGCATTGCCTCCACGCCCTCCATGGAAATGTGACAGATGCTGACCATAGAGGTGTGTGGCGTGGGGCTGGCGGAGCTGTCTAGTATGCTTCAGGGAGACTGGGGAGGGAGGAGGGCAGTTCTGAGCACTGAACCCAGAAGAGGGAACAAATAACAAACAGAGGTGGCAGAATGACACAAACACGATTAGAACAACACCTTTATTTGTTGCAGCTGAGGCGGGGCACTGAAGACGGCTGAGAAATACAGCTGAGTTTCTAACGACAATGAACGAGCAGGCTCTAATTTACAATTGCATGGTGTTGGGCTGCCATATGTTACGTGAACCCTTGTGAGTCTCTTTAAGAATAGAAGTCTTGGGAGGACAAAGCCGATTTGTGCTGCTGACAGACTCTCTGGCAGAGGCCTACCTTGGTTGGTGGACACTAGCAGGCCATCTGCATAGAATGGCTCAAAGACCAGGCATGCCAAACACAGGAGGAGCTGATGCTGGTGACTTTTGAAGGCTAGAGTTGTTCTCTGTGGAGGCAGATAGGTGGAGGCTTCCTTCTTAGAAGCCCCGGGTGCAGGAAGTGTGCCACACCGAGGGACAGGGAAAGCTCCTCACCCTTAGCAAGGGCGGGACCCCCACCCTACCCAAGTGCACAAACTAAATCATTCATTTGATATGTGTATGAGTGTTTTGCTTACTTGTATGAAAATGCAACAGGTACATGCAATGTCCGTAAAGGACAAGAGGGCTTATGATCCCTGGAAGCCACAGTTATACATGGCTGTTAGCTGCCATGTGGGTGCTGATAATTGAACCCAGGACTTCTGCAAAAGTGCCCAAACCACTAAGCCTGTTTACTTTATATATCTGTATACATGTGGTTGTGTTCATGTGAAGAGGCACATGTATGTACATGTGCATATGGAGACCAGAACACAACATCATGTGTCATCCTCAATAACAACAGCTACCTCCTTTGAGACAAAGCCTCTCACTGGCCTGGAGCTCACGAATTAGGCTAGACTGGCTGGCCAGTGACCCCAGGGACCTGTCTGTCTCTGTCTCCTCAGTGCTAGGACTGCAAGAGCGTGCCACCTCACCCAGCTTTTTACATGAGTTCTGGAGACCCAAACACAGGTCCCTGTACTTGTGAGACAAGCACTTCACCCATGAGCCAGCTCCCCAGCCCCAATGGCCACTTCACTTTATACTGTCATCTTAAATGAAAACAATGTGCGATTGGGAGTTATTGGAAGAAACTTCCTCTCCACCTCAACATATCCCCCAAACACCTAGATGAATGGGCCATAAGGTTGGATATAGGGGGAAATATTTTAAACTTCTACTTAGTATCCTTAAGTACATCCTTTCTTACTACACTTGATCTTAGCCAAAAGGCAGAGTGCATCCTTTCTTAAAGAGGCAGAACATTATGAAAGTAAAACAACTGTTGAACAAAATGATCTTAGACATGTCAGGCATGACACCAAAAGAAAAATGTAATAGAAGGTTCAGAATATAAAGAAGGGGCATATCACATAAAGTAGAACAAAAAAGATGAAGGTATAGAAAATATGGCAGAAAATATAAAAACTTAGAAATTCAATCCAGGAAGACCAGCATTCACATTATCCTTTCAAATGGCAAAAGAGATATCATGGAGAGACGAAAGGCATCAAAACTGCTTTTGAAAAACTCACAAAGCCAGGGCTGGAGAGATGGCCTAGCGGTTAAGAGCGCCGACCGCTCTTGCAGAGGACCCGGGTTTGATCCCCAACACCCACATGGCGGCCAAGAACCGTCTGAAACTCCAATTCCAGGAGAACTCCAATTCCAGGGGAATCCAACACCCTCTTCTGACCTCCGCGGCATTGCACGACACGGGTGCACAAACTTGCATGCAGACAGTACATTCATACACATACAGAAATAAATAAAATTAATAAGAAAAAAAAGAAAAACTCATGAAACTGAACCATAGCAATAGACACTAAGCATTTATTGTATGATTTTAAATTTTTTATTTTTTATTCAATATGTATGAGCATTTTGCCTTTATGTATATTAGTGCACTGTGTGTACAATTCCTGCAGAGGACAGAAGAGGGCATCAGAGCTCCTAGAACAAGAGTTAACAGAGGACTATATGGGTAATAGGAACAAAACTCAGGTCCTCTGCAAGAGCATCCAGTGCTCTCACCTGCTGAGCCATCTCTCCAGCCCTATCATGTGTTTTTATAAGTGTTAACTAATTTAATCTTACCAAGAATCCTGGCAGGCGGTAACTGAGAACACACTGATTTTATACATGTGGGAACCAAAGCCCAGAGAAACTGAACGACTTGATCGATGTTGACATGGGCAGAGTCAAGAGTCCAACCCAGAGGACTTGGGGTCAAGCTCAGGGATTGCGTCTGGGTTCTCTAAAAACTAGGAAACAAACAGAAAAATGAGTCCAAGGCAAAATTTATTGGCTAATCCTTAACTAGAGAAGGTAGTCTGTGGAAACAGGGATGAGAGAAGGCAGAGGGAGGAGGGGGGAGGAAGAGCTTGCTCTCGAGCTGGCTGTGGACTGTAGCAAGCACAGCCAATTGTCTGCGGTTCTATTTCTTCATGACCCGACTAGGAGGGGATGGGGGTATTTATCCCCTGACTCCCTTTCCTGTTAGTTAAACCTGTCCTATGGGGTTTTACTTTCCCTCCTCTGCCCTCCTAGGGGTCCACCCAGCTCTTCTAAAGTCTACAAAGGAAACCAGACCTCCTTAAGGCAGCATTCCAACAACTGGGAGTGTACTGGGGGCACTTCATGTGTGTCACAGCTCATCATGTCTCAGTAGTCATGTGTGTGTGTTCAGTGGACCCACAAATGCTTGCATCTCAGTAGGAACTGAGAAACCCTGGGGCAGTAGGTGAAGGATGGGTTTTGAGGCAGGGTCCTGTGGAATCTGCCTGTGAGTAACATGAAAGGTTAGAGCAGCCATGGCAAATGCACCTTGCTGATAAGAATGTCAGAGCTCCACAACTGTGGTGAGAGTCCCAGCTCAGTGAGGAAGGAAAGCCCTCTGTAGCCTCTAAGAATGTGCTTGGTGCCACGTCATCTTCCATCAGTAACTGACAACCAGGCCAGTCAGGGGAGACATAACCAGGAATGGAACATTGTCCTCTGCAGGGCCACATGGCTGAGAGCCGAGTATGTCTGTATCAATACAGCCCGAGCTTATCCTGAGTTGCCCCTGCAAGTCAGACACTATTCTAAATTCTATATTTAGAGTATTTATTTTAGCACTCTCAGAAATTTCATGAGATTCCTCATGAATTTACAAAGATGTGAGCTCAGACAGAAGCCTCAGTAACTTAACCAGTATCAAAGGCAATGAGCAATAGTGTTAGGTTTCGAATAGGGCACTTGACCCAACCCTAATATTTGCACACTTAACTATGGAAAGCTGATGAATGATTAGTTAACAAACAGAAAAAGACTCTTGAAGATATAAAAATGCATAAAGGTTTTCAGGGGGCAATTCATCAAAGAATCAGAATGGTATTAGGCTTTTTAAAAATTCTTTTTTTTTTTTTTTTTTACACTAGGACTCATTATGTAGCCCTGGCTGGCCTGGAACTCACTATGTAGACCACACTGGTCTTGAACTCACAGAGATCATATGCCTCTGCCTCCTAAATTCTGGGCTTAAAAGCATGCACCCAGCTAAAGAAATGTATTTTAACTCTTTGTATACGCAGACTTTGTTTTTGTTTTTGAGCGTACTCCCCCTACTCCCATCTGTTCTCCCTATCTCAACCTCCCACGCTCCCGTTAACCTCTGTTGTCCCTGTACACAGCCTTGTACTTCGTGTCATATGTACAATATAAGACCTATGCACCACAAATGAGAGAAAACATTTTTTTTTTCTGAGATTGGCTTATTTCCAGTTGGTTCCATTTTCCTGTAGATGGCCTGATTTTGTTCTTCTTTATGGCCGAAAGCACTTGTATTGTGTAGATCTGCCACATTGTCTTTACCCATCCTTCTGTTGCTGGACACTTAGGATGTCAGTTAGTCAGTCTTCTTAACAACAACACTAAAGGCCACGAAACAACGGAGCAATGCCTTAAAGCTTTTCAGGAAAATTTTCAACATAGACTTTTTTTTTGGTCTTTTTGAGACAGTGTCTCTTTGTAGCCCCAGCTGTCCTGGAACTCACTATGTAGACCAGGCTGGCCTTGAACTCACAGAGATCTGCTTGCTTCTGCATCCTGAGTGCTGGGATTAAAAGCATGTGCCAGCTCAACAGAGACTTTTAAATTCAGTGAAATTGGGAATCAGAGAATCAAAATAAAGATATTTGCGCATGTTTGGACTCTGAAGATTGGTCTTTCTCAGAAAGTGACTAGAGGGTGTGCATCAGTGAGACCAAGAAGTGAAGAAAAAGGAAAAACATCACATGTGAGAACATGAGTCTCACCTGGAAAAACTTATGAGAAGATCTCAGGGTCATAGTTATGTACAGGACTATGGAGTCACCAACCCCAGCAGTGCAGGAAGATGAGGGTCTCCCAGAGGCGTGTCAGGGAGGACATGGAGCCTGCAGAAAGGGTAGTGTAATCAGTAGAAAGGTAACTGGATGGACTGTCTAGAACGAAGATGCAACCAGACAGCTACAAATTCAAACCACGAGAAAGGACTGAGCGGTAGAGGGCAAGTCACTACGATATTCTAACAGATTCTAAGTAGACAATAGCTACTTTGTCACAATGAGATAAACACTGGTTACTGTACAGTTAAAAGTGTGGTAAGACTTTTGGGGAAAGGATAAGAAGGAACAGGTAGACATATTAAATCTTCATCTCTGATAACACTTGTAAGTTTAAACTTGCAATTTATGCATGTTATTTAAACATGTAAAGGTCACTGTGAGGAGAAGCAGCTAAAAGTTCAAAGTACTTCCTTGGCAAGGATCGGCAGCTGGTGTGGGATTATTCAAGGAATGGTTGCAGTTATTCTAAGCTGCTTAGCACAGTTTGATTTCTCTGTTATGTGCCTATTTGGACTTTTTAAACATAAAATGGTGAGGGAAGACTGTGAGAGGAATTCGTGATGTTAAGGACACATCCCTACAGATCCCCAAGTTCCATGAATCTCTCCCCTTCTGCCCTTTGACTGACCAGGCCTCTGTTTCGGCTCCATCTTTGTCTTCAATTATCTGGTAACCGCTCCTTCCATGTCCTGTCCTGACATCTAATTTGCACACAACATCTTAGTTCACTTTCTGTCATAGACTTGAATGTCTCATACTTTCTCTTCCTCCTTGAACTTTTCCTCAACTTGTAACTCAAGTGGGCCCAGATATGTAGCCAACTATTAAAGGAAATAAAAACCTGCTATAAGCACTAGCTCACCCCTGTGACTATGGCCAAATCTCCCCGTAGTTTCCTGATCTGTAAAGTGGACATTGAATCTAGATGGTTTTTAATCTCCTTCCCTTTCTAATCTTCTGTTGTTTGTACTTTGATCCTGAGTTGGCAGAGGCAAACAGGAATAGTCATAAAGGAAGTGATGTCATTTGCTCTATGGTTATAAAAAATAATTCACTGAAGATTTCTTGGGCTCCATTCGTTGAGAAGTTTGAAACTATACACCTCAAACACAAAGAATCAACAGTTCAGATCTGAATTGAGCTAATTCAAAGTTTAAAGGGAGAGCTGAGGGCTTGGAAGTAATTGAGTTCGTAGGTTTTGATCAAATGTCCATCATGAACCATTTTATGAGAAGGCTAGACATGCAAGCAGGGGTGGCAGGGGTGATGTCTTAACACAGAGGGTAGAGTTTGCTTTAAATACCCTGTATTCTAGGAGAGACATGGTGTCTGGAAACAAGCAAAGGCATATACTTAAGTTTAATATACTTAGAGTTAGGTTTTAAAGAGATGAGTTTTGACCCAGTGAGATAGCTCAACCGGTAAAGGTCCCTGCCACAAATTCCACTGACCTGAATTTGATCCCCAGGCCCCACATGGTAGAGGGGGAGAACCAATTCCCTCTAACCTGCACATGCTCACTGTGGTGCACACAAAACAGACAAGTAAATAAATAAATGTAATTTTTAAAAAAGAAAAATGGTTGTAGTGATAGAAAATTAAGAATGTGAAGTTGTGGGCTGGAGAGATGGCCTACCGGTTAAGAGCACCGACTGCTCTTGCAGAGGACCTGGGTTCAATCCCCGGCACCCATATGGTGGCTGAGAACCATCTGTAACTCCAGTTCCAGGGGAATCTAACACCCTCTTCTGACCTCCGCGGCATTGCACGACATGGGTGCACAAACCTACATGCAGACAGTACATTCATACAAATAAATAAATAAATAAAAATTAAAAAAATGAATGTGAAGTTGTGTAGACTGTTCTGGTAAATGGAAAAGACAATTGTATGATGACAGGCAAATGTTTTTTTTTTTCTTTCTCTCAAAGTAGAGAGTATCAAACGGTTGAAGTAATCCCTTGGCAAATGAGCTGAGCATTTATTATTCCCAACAGGTAAGAAAGCTATAAACGGCAAGTTTTAATATACCTTGAGTTAGAAGAAAATCTTGTTCAGTATGTGAGATCCCAGACTGGTGTCACCAGTAGATTAGACTTGATGGAATCTTCCATTTGTTCGCTGGCAGAGCACTCTGGGGTCTAGATAAGCTGGTTCTTTGAGATATCTGTAAGTCTTTCCAAAGATAAAGTTAAGCAATATGGTATAACTCTGAGCAACAGAGAGAGGTGGGGGGTTGGGGGGTTGAAGGAGAGAGAGAAGCAGAAGTTAGGGTTCATCTCAGAATAACACACACACACACACACTCCACATTGAGAAGCAGAAGGTAAACAATGCTAGAGTAGAAAGAAAAATCGCAAAGGATTCACTGTCCTATTCACCGTCCTTTTCAAAAAGCGAATAGTTTGGGTTTTGTTTGTTTGTTTGTTTTTGGACTTTTCGAGACAGGGTCTCCCTGTAGCCCCAGCTGTCCTGGAACTCACTCTGTAGACCAGGCTGGCCTTGAACTTGCAAAGATCAGCCTGCCTCTGCCTCCTGAGTGCTAGGATTAAAGGCATGTGCCACCACTCCAGGCTAGATTTTCTTTTAAGATAGGTAATTCTATATATTCCTACTAATGGATGAATTCTTGTGTTTTGTCTTTAGATCTTTAAGCAGGGTTCATGGAGAAGAAGAAGAAAGGGATTCATTTGTGATGGGAAATTTTCAAGCCACCGATGTTCTATGAACATATTTATTTAACTACAGCCGGTGCACTAGGTATGTCATATATTTTAAAACATTTTGTACACATAACGTCCCTGTTTTGAACAAGATACTGGCAATCTGAGGAGGCAAGGAACATTTGTGAGAAGCAGACAGCCATGTAAGGTTGTAAAATACAAGAATAAGGGGGCTGGAGAGATAGCCTAGTGGTTAAGAGCACCGACTGCTCTTGCAGAGGACCCGGGTTCGATCCCCAGCACCCACATGGCGGCTGAGAACCGTCTGTAACTCCAGTTCCAGGGAAATCCGAGACCCTCTTCTGATGTCCGCGGCATTGCATGACACAGGTGCACAGACCTACAGGTTCACCGACCTACATGCAGACAGTACATTCATACACATACAAAAAAATAAATAAATAAAAATTAAAAAAAAATACAAGAATAAAAACTAGTTACTTGTGATTTCCAAAATATTTAAACCCAAAATACGAACATTCACAGCTCAATAAGCAGTCGTGGATTCCACTGTCACAGGGCGTCCCAGGCCATCTGCCCATCCTGCAGTTACCATCTTCCCCTCTCCTATCTAGAAAAGGAGCTAAACCACCTTTATATTTCACCCCACTGCAAAGGACTCACCTCACTGGCTCCAGTGAATACTTAGGTGTTTCATGAGTGAGTTTGATCTCTGGGTGCGACAGCTGTAAAAGAAGGCCAAGGAAAAATACGCCCTTTTGGAAATGTTGCCTACAGAGTCTTCAAATCCACTAACAAGAGAAGGAGTCACATGGTTGCTTCATCTCCCTGGACCTAGGCTGTGAATGTCTCCCCAAGCATGGTGTTCGGCTGCAGTATGGGTTGGTGGGCATAAGAGAAAAGTCTAAGAGTTTCCTACAAGGTCCAAAAGGCTTTGCATTCTTTTTTTTTAATTTTTTTTAATTTTTATTCATTTCTCTATGTGTATGAATGTACTGTCTGCATGCAGGTCTGTGCACCCGTGTCGTGCAATCCGCAGAGGTCAGAAGAGGGTCTCGGATTCCCCTGGAACTGGAGTTCTCCTGGAATTGGAGTTTCAGATGGTTCTCGGCCGCCATATGGGTGCTGGGGATCGAACCCGGGTCCTTTGCAAGAGCAGTCGGCACTCTTAGCATTATTAAATTTTATCTTTTAAAATTGGATTGACTCTCAATCCTTCTCTACAGTAGATTGGTCCTTGTTTTAAAACGAAAATTCTCTCCTAACGTTCAGTAAAGCTGACACTCCACAGAGTGGTCTTGCAATTAATAAAAGCTCAGCAAATCCAGCTCAAACCCAAGGTACAGTAGCCACCGCTCTCCCAAGGGCTGCTTACTGCCCAAATAAGCAGGGCAGGTGGGAAGCACACTCCCACGGGGCAGGGGTGCTGTGCCCCATGTGTTCGTGGTGCTGGGAGACAAGACAGGGCATGGCAGAAGAGAACACAAAAGCAAAGAGGAACAAATGAACAAGGACACTGGGGACTCCAGAATGGCAGCGGCTGGGGGCCAGGCTGCGTCCATCAGAACCCATCTGTCTCAACTGCAGAAGGCAAGCCATTTCCATTGACACCCATCTTGCATGCCAAGGTGTGGACTCGGGGCAGAAAAAGCAGCTGAGAAGAGGGGACTCTATGTGGAAAACTCTCAGACATGGTATTAAACATACCCTTCAGCTTGGCAGGAGACTCTGTGCTGCTGACAGTGACTTGGAGGCAAGGAAAGGCTGGAGAGGACAGAGGAGGACGGTCTCAGGTAGTAGGGAGACCTCGCACCACCACAGCATCAAGGAAAAGGAACCACACTGGTACTTCCAAAGACAGTGACAGGAGCTAGGTTTAAAACAAAATTATATAAGAAGGCTGAAGAGACAGTAAAGATGTTTCACCTCTGTTCTGCAACCTGGGAAATGGTAAGGGAGATGGAAGTGTGGGCATTCCAACTCATGTGCATGACAGCTAAAGACTCGCATCCTGTTTTTGCCCTTGCGCCTTAGAATGCTTCAAACATAAGAATTTAACACTGATACATTCTCTGTGTGCTGTCAAAGTTAACATAAATAATCTATAAAAGTATGTAAAAGAAATGTAGTCTGCCTCCATTCTGGGAATGTCAGTGGCTTCCAGTCTCATGACTTGAGTCAGTTTACATGAACTGTCTGGTATGGGCAGGTCCGTGGACAGGGACAGAAAGCAGATGGGGGGGGTGCCAAAGGCTGAGAGGAAGATGGCAGAAATGGAAAGTGACTGTGAATAGATGTGGAGTTTAATAGATGATAAAAATTCCTCCAAATGAATTGAGATGATGGCTACCTAACTGAATAAATGAAGAAACCCTCCAACATATTATACGTATTAAGTGGTTGAATTCTATAGTATGTGAATGAGATCTTTTTAAATATTTTTAATTTTTATTTTTATTTTAAGTTTTATGCATTTCATACATCATTTATCAGTCCAATTTAGGCTCATTTCCCTTTCCATGCCCCCCACCCTACCTGAGTTCATGCATTCTGCCATACATGTCTTGTATCTTTTCTTGAGTCTTTTTAAAGTTTTTCAAAGCAGAGGATTATTGTTATGGGGAGAACTTCACTGTTTCAATCAGTTCTTTGTCCCACTTCTTTTGTTGTTGTTCCCTCTAATTTGTATTGCTTCAACATATGCATATATACATATATATTATGTATGTATTATATATAATAGATATATATATATATACTTATTGTGTCATCTGAAAATAAACTGTATGTTATTTCCAAATCATATTTCAGGATACACATTTTCCCTTTTAATTTTATATTACTTTAAAATATGCAAACATACCCTCACCCATATACCAAGATTACAAAGTCTGAAAATAAGTGGTAGGTTAATTCTAGAGCCTGTTAAGGGATTCACATTATAAGAGCACAGTTGCTTTCAGATAAAGAGAAATATAACATTAACACCATTCACTTTGCCTTACAATTAGGTACTTGGTGCTATCATCCACAAATGAGGGATACCATTCTTTGCTTCCTTTGTTTTTCTGGGACTGTGTTACTTCACTTAGCAAAATATCTTCTAGTTCCATCCATTTACCTGCAAAGTTCATGATGTCATCTTTGTTTACCGTTGCATAGAACTCCATTGTGTAGATGTACCATTTTCTCTATCCCCTCATTGGTTGAGAGGCACTTGGGTTGGCTCCAGCTCTTTAATATTGTGAAGAGATCTGCAATAAACATGGATGTACCTGTATCTCCGCGGTAGTATGAGTCTTGTGGGTATATATGCAGGAGTGGTATGACTGGGTCAGGTGGTAAGCTCATTTTGAGTCTTTTAAGCATTCTCCACACTGCTTTTCATAGCAGTTGTACAAGTTTACATTCCCACCAGCAGTGGATGAGTGTTCCCCTTTCCCCACAACCTCTCCAGCACTTGGTGCCAGTCTTATCGGAGTGAAATGATATCTTGGAGTGGTTTTAATTTTCATTTCCTTAATTATTAGTGATGTTGAACACTTTTTAAGGTGTTTCTCAGCCATCTTTATTTCCCCACTTGTGAAGTCTTTGTTCAGCTCTTTACTCCATCTTTTGAGTGAGTCATTTGTTTAAAAGGAGAGAATGACAAACTCCAGAAGGAAGCAAATGATATCTTAATAAAGCTGTCGAAACAGTGGGTGCCATGCCCTCCCTCTGCTGTGTGATAGCTGTACACCCTTGAGAAAGTGGCCTCCTCTTATCTCACCTCCCTCAAGTATAAAATGCAGAGGATACAATGGGGATCTCACACAGACTATGTGGCTTCTCAGTGAGAAGCTTGGGCCAGGGTCTAGCCTCATTGGTGTCCTTTACCTGGTAGAATGCAGTTACAGCCCATTTTCTGTCTGCCTGTCCATCTCAACATAACAAATAAATGAATACATTTTAATAGTGAGTCATTTTAGGTTTGCTTGACAGTTCCCAACAGAGGGTCCTTAGAGCATCATCAGGCTTCCTGCTTCCTTTTAGAAACCCTTCCTGATATCTCTCAGGTGTTCCAGATCCATCTGCCCCAGCCTGTCTTCTAAGCTTGATTCTTAGCTTATGGCTGGAATTAACGTGGTATGGTCATTTGCTAATTGAAAATTCAGGTTTGGCAGTTAGAGAAGACTTTGGTAAATTAATTTGTTATTAATTAGTAAGCACTGTTCATCTGGCAGACAATTCCTTCAAAATAGAAGCCAAGGAGTAGGCTTTTGTTGGAGAAAGGGTTGGGACCACAGAACCAGGGGGCCTAGGACCTCCTTCCAGCTCCAGCATCCAGGATGGTTTTGGAAAATGTGTATTTACTAGAGTCAGGGAAGAAGGGCAGCACGAGTGTGGGACGGCAGCTGGACTGACAGCTTAGAGCAGGAGAGGCTTGGAGTATTTGAAGATTGTTCACAACTCCTTTCTGACACCGTCTCAACTTCTAAGACCTAATTTTTGGGCAGTTCTCTTGCATTTGAAAGTTCCTGAAAGATAACTTGGCTTAAACTCAGGTCATCAGGCTGTCTTTTACTTGGTGATACTGCTGGGGTCAAAGCCATATTCCCAGTCATTATGATTCTTGGAGGAGCAAAGTGTTGATAGGACTTGCTCTGCCTCCACAGTCAGCTCTTACCATGAACTTTGAAGCTCCCATAGCATCTGCTGGGCTCAGAGCCTCCTTTATCTAGGGGCCAGCTGGGATTGAAAGATTTATGATGGGGCTGGAGAGATGGCCTAGCGGTTAAGAGCGCCGACTGCTCTTACAGAGGAACCGGGTTCGATCCCCAGCACCCACATGGCGGCCGAGAACCGTCTGAAACTCCAATTCCAGGAGAACTCCAGTTCCAGGGGAGTCCGAGACCCTCTTCTGAACTCCGCGGCATTGCACGACACGGGTGCACAAACTTGATGCAGGCAGTACATTCATACACATACAGAAATAAATAAATTAATTAAAAATTAAAAAAAAAAGATTTATGATTAGAGAAGTTCAAAGTAAGGAAGGGGCTAGCTGGGGAAGGTTGACACAGAGAGGCCTGGGAGCTGTCACCTGAAAGTCTCAGGTAGCAGTCATTGGCTTAATGGGTTGACCACGGTCCATGGGCTGACCTGTTATCTTAGGGTAGACCAAGGTCAAATGACTTATGCACAAAGCCTTTGTCTTACAGAAGACGCATTTCACAGGGAAGTTCACTGACTATGGATTGTTGCTTTGTGCTTTGTCAGACTCTCTTACTCATTCAGCAGACCCGTACTGAGAACTTCCTGTGTAACAGACACCAGGGATGCCCAAGGAAGGTTCTCATGATTGCTGCCCCTGAGAACCCTCCAGGTACTCGAGGACATTTTCATGTGTTTTCCCTTGTGTTGTCTCCTATTAACCTCCACGTGTTAACCTCATTTACTCATGCCTATTCAGAAAGGTGAGTGCCAACACCCTCACTTTATGATAGTGGAGTCTGGGTGTGGAGTAACTGATGTCTCCAGTAATCAGACCACTGGAATCCCAAACGGAACTATTAGCGTCTTCTGATGACTTGGCTCCATCAACATAAAGTCCACCCACATGCCCAATCTGTTTTCACTAGTCATTAATAAAATGAAGAGGGTTTTTTTTTTCCTTTGTACTAAATTTCTTTTAAAGAACTATTATCTATTCTAAAATTATACCCTTATTACTTTTCTGTGTTAGAATGCCCTTTTCTTTTTTTTTTTTATTTTTTTTTTATTAATTTTATTTTATTTCCTGTATGTGTATGAATGTAACTGTCTCCCATGCAAGTCTGTGCACCGTGTCGTGCAATGCCTCGGAGGACAAAAGATTCGTCGGATTCCCATTTGAACTGTATTTCTCCTGGAATTGGAGTTATAGGTGGTTTTTTTTAGCCATCATGTGGGTGTGCTGGGGATCGACCCGGGTCCTCCTGTAATAGCGTCCGTCGCTTCTTAAACGCTATTCCCATCTCTCCAGCCCAGAATGCCCTTTTCTAAAAAGTGGTAGCCCTCCTCCTCCTCCTCCTCCTCCTCCTCCCCCCCCCTTCTCCTTCAGCATCTTCTTCAGTAATGTACTTCTATGGCAGAGTACATGTTGAAAATTCAATCGACCCTTCTTAGTTGGATATGAAACTCCCTGTGGGCTCATGGGTTTGCACCCTCAGTCCGCAGATGGTGTGCTACTTTGGGGCAGGAATCATGGCTGGCAGAGGTGGGTCACCGAGGGTGGGTTGGTGAGGGTTCTAGCATGTCCTGGTGAGGAACAAGTCACATACAAGTTCCTGGAATTGCAGACAGAGTCATACTGCCATGCCATCTCCATCATAATGGACTGACTGCTCCCTTTGAACTATAAACCAAAATAAACCTCTTCCCCCCAAATTGCTTCCATCAGGTATTTGGAGAAAAGCTAACACATCTTGCAAACCTAGTTGCTGGTCTTCACACCTCTGAGTTCAAGTGCACAGAGTCTCTGGGGAGACAGATCAGCTAGAGGGGAGCCCTCCCACAACCCGGAGCACCCAGAGTGTCTGAGGCTGTGGTTGGGGTGGGGACGCCTTTATGACACAGATCAGCTAGAGGGGAGCCCTCCCACAACCCAGAGCACCCAGAGTGTCCGAGGTCGTGGTTGGGGTGGGGATGTCTTTATGACACAGATCAGCTAGAGGGGAGCCCTCCCACCACCCGGAGCACCCAGAACGTCCGAGGCCATGGTTGGGGTGGGGACGCCTTTATGAGACTGGACTGAGGAGAACAAGGAGTGGAGACATGCTGTGATTCTCCCACTGTAGACACCCCCACACGTGTGCACACACACATACACACACACACACACACACACACATTCCTCCACAGTATGGCAAGTAGCCAAAGCAGCAAGGCTGATTAATTCCACAAGTACATTACTCACATGTTGCCAAATATTGACTGTGATCACTGCTTTCTCCCAGCTGTCTGCCCTGGCATGTCAAATAAAAATAAAACAGCAAACAAAAGCAGCAGGTAGGGATATACAGTCCATGCTGGACTGAGTTCTATTTTGTTGTTTTGAGACTGAGTCTCCTGTAGAACACACTATCCTGAACTCACTCTATAGGCAAGGATAGCCTTGAACTTCTGATCTTCCTGTGCCCACGTCCCAAGTGCTGGGATTACAAGTCCGTACCACCGTACCCAGTCTATGCAGAGTTGGGGATCTAACCAGGCTCCGTGCGTGCCTCACATGCACTCTACCAATGGAGCTACATCAGCTCACTAGAATGAGTTTGAGTGACCAGCCACCTCCTGTCCTACCATGCCTTACCCACCACGACAGACTGTATCCCCTTAAACTGTAAGCAGGATAAACCCTTCCTCCCTTGAATTGCTTCCTGCCGCTACAACCAGAAGTCCATCATACATAGGTCAGGGCTACTGGTAAGTGAGGGGGAGAAAATTGCAGGTAGCTGGGGCAAAAGACTTATTTTTTATTTTATTAAGTTTTTAATTTTTTTTTTTTGGTCTTTTTGAGACAGGGTCTCCCTGTAGCCCCAGCTGTCCTGGAGCTCACTATGTAGACCAGGCTGGCCTTGAACTCACAGAGATCTGCCTGCCTCTGCCTCCCAAGTGTTGGAATTACAGGCATGCGGCACCATGCCCGGCTAAGTTTTTAATTTTTAAAAATTTTATTTATTTTTGTATGTTATTTCTGTATGTGTATTAATGTACTTTCTGTATGCAGGTCTGTGCACCCGTGTCATGCAATGCTGCGGAGGTTAGAAGAGGGTCTCAGATTCCCCTGGAACTGGAGTTCTCCTGGAATTGGAGTTATAGACAGTTCTTAGCCTCCATGTGGGCACTGGGGATCGAACCTGGGTCCTCTGCAAGAGCAGTCCGTGCTCTTAACCGCTAGGCTATCTCTCCAGCTCTAAGTTTTTAATTTTTAAAATTAATTTGTATTAACTTTGTTACTTTACAGGTAGCTGGGGCAAAAGACATAATTTTTTAGTTTATTAAGCTTTCTTTAATTATGACACAGGAACACAAATATCATGATATTGTTTAATCCTCACCACAAAGCTGAAGAATAAGAACAGCTATTCTTGCCATTTTAAATGTGACAAACTAACACCCATTTGCATTAAGCCAGTTGTTCGGGGCCAAATACTAGCAATTCATGGTCTGAATTCAACGTCACTGCTTTTAATCCCTGGACAAGCCACTTCACCTGTCACTGCCACCAGGACGTTTTTCCTGTCCTTTACATCTCTACTTTTTAATTTATTTTTTTTATGTGTATGAATGTACTGTCTGCATATAGGTCTGTGCACCCGTGTCGTGCAATGCTGCAGAGGTCAGAAGAGTGTCTCAGATTCCCCTGGAACTAGAGTTCTCCTGGAATTGGAGTTACAGATGGTTCTCAGCCGCCATGTGGGTGCTGGGGATCGAACCCGGGTCCTCTGCAAGAGCGGTCGGCGCTCTTAACCACTAGGCCATCGCTCCAGCCCCTACATCTCTACTTTTACATCACAGAAATGGATTGATTATGACACCCAAGCTTACAGGGTTGTGAGAATTAAATGAGCGAATGCATAATGCAATTGGGGTAATCATTAGCACACCATTAGCTCTCAGAGTATATTGGTTATTATTATTGCTACTGCTATTTTTCATTTTACAATAATGCCTTCCTTTGATAGATTTCTTTTTACATTTATTTGTTCATTTATTGTGTGCGTACACGTGTGAATGCATGTGGAAGTCACAGGACAACTTTCAGGAATTGGTTTTCCCTTACCATGTGAGTCCTGGGAATTGAACTGAGGTCATCATATTTGGCAACAAGTGCCTTTACCTGCTGAGCCATCTCACCAGCCTCAGTATCACTTTCCTTAGCCAAATGGAATATAGAGAATTCAGATTTCACATGCGAAGATAATATATTGGAAAGGATGATGTTCTTGGGTTTTGAGAGCTACAAGAAGTACATTTCTAGTACAAACTAGACTGAAACAGGCATGTGCAGCCTGAAGCATGGAGGCCACGGGATAGCTCTGAAAGCTGACCAACACAAAATTGTGAACACTATGAGGCGATCGTGTGTATATGTGTGTGTGTGTAGCTTGATATTCTTGAGTGTGAACTTCATAGATAGCAGTGTTGGGGTGAGGCAACATCAAACACAAGTCATTTTATCCACACCAACTAGAACATCCTACACTGTGGATTTCGGAGCCCCCTTGTTTTCCTCTCTTCCCTTCATCTCTGCTTCAGACAGCCATCCACAGAGGCCACTCACCATCACCCATAGGCCTTTCTCCTCTGAGTCAAAAGCCATTAAAGTATCATGCCCGGAGCCATGGTTAGAGGCCACGCTGATGGCTTGGTGGTCACAGAAAGTGCCTGCGGATACGCAGAAGGGCATAGTGCTCTGGCTTGCTTGTTTTTTTTGTTTTGTTTTTGTTTTTGTTTTTCTTTTTTAAAAATAAGTCTTTTAATTGCTTTGTAGTTGGCACAGATGGTATCATTCAAACTCACATTTTTATTTAAATCAGAAATGCTATACTAGCTTTGACTGAAACAGTACAAGAATCATGATGGTGTTTTATAAAATTACATTCAGCGGTAGCAGCATGTTCTGAAAAGCTATGCCATAATTAAAGACCAGGGCTTGAATTAACAAGAGAAAAATATATCAGAAAACAAACAGCTTAGACTAAAGCTATCTGTTGATTACTGAAGAATTGTACTGATATATGATATATCATATATATGATATATATATCATATGTATGATATATATATATATATATGTATGTATGTTGTATGTCTTTTTGAGACAGGACTTCCCTGTAGCCCCAGCTGGCCTGGAACTCACTATGTAGACCAGGTTGGCCTTAAACTCAGAGATCTGCCTGCTGCTGCCTCCTGAGTGCTGGTATTAAAGGTATGTGCCACTAGGCATGACCTTAATGTTATTTAGACAGGGTCTCATTTAGCCCTAACCTGACCTTGGAGATGAAAGGGTTGGAAGCCAGCTTAGGCACATGGTATCAACAAGGCCTTGCTTTGGCTTCTTTTGAGAAGCTCTTTCCAGGGCATTCATAGCTTGCTTGTTTTTTAAAGCAATTTCCAGCACCCCTCCACTGCTTCCCACCCAGCACAAGGATTAACTGACTGTGACGTCTCTAACACCTGCGCCCAGTCTCCCCGGAACCCTCCTGGCTACCTTGAAGCTTCATCTTAAGTTCTGTTACTTAGAAGATGGAAACAATAAGCAGCATGAGCAGGAGTTATTCAGTGGGCTGTCCTCTCCAGCATCTGAGGCTGACGACTGAAGCCCAGTCAGTCACTGGCTGGCACACATCACAGCTTCTTGCTTCCCTCTTGGCCTTCCTGTGACATCAAGGACATTTTCAGAAGGAGCCCAAGGCCAGAGAACAGCTGTTCACTGCTTCCTTCAAGAACATGCTGGCGCAGTATGGCTTTGGCCTGTGCACTTTGCTTCTCTGCAGAGTGTCAATGTGCCAGACGGCAGGAGAGAACTGCAGAATAGAGACCAGAAGGCGAGATGGGGAGCCTGCCGGTCCAAGATCTGACCGACCAAACAAGGGCCTTCCAGCCCTGGGCTGGATGATTCTAGCATTGATTTGTTTCCCCTGACTCCACCATTCCAGACCCAGGTTACAGAATGGTCCAGATTCCAGCTTTCTGAAGGTACACGGGAGGGGTTCCAAGCAGCAGTAGAGTGACTGGCGGTGGGCTTCGGGCCCCACCTGTCTCTGCTTTTCAACCCACCCCACACCCAGCCTTCCTCCACAGTGCTGACCAGCAGTGACCCTTAGGTGTACCACAGGCAGATTTCCGAGAGCTCCTAGATAATAAATACAAGGAGCCACCCACCCCCGAGACACAGCCCTGCTTACTCTGGGCAGTCTGCTCTAGTAGAACTCATTCAGCTGTCAAGGGCTCTTCATGGCTCTTCTCTGGTCCTTCAGCTCCAAGCCTCTAGCCTACCTGCTCAGCTGCCTTACCTTTCTGCTACATTAGAAAACATCCCAGAAGAACAAGAGGCAGAGGCTTATCTTGGCTCAAGGCTGCAGAGGTTTCAAGGCTTCATGGTAGAAAGAGTGAAGAAGCAAAGGAAACCTCAGGGCTGCTGGGAATTAAAATAAGAAAAGAATGAAGGCCCAGGATCCCAATGTCTCCTTCAGGGCACATCCCCAGTGACCTGACTTCCACCTAGTAGGCCATTCTGCCTAAAAAGATCCCACCCCTCCCATCAGCACCACAAGCTGGTAGTGACCAAGCCTTCAAAACGCAAGCCTTGAGGGGAATATTTAAGGTCCAGACAGAGCACCAGCCCCAGGGCATTGTATAAGGTCTCATTTCCAGAATATATCAATTTTCCTCTAACACTCTTGTGCTTCTTGCCCTCCTGGGAAGACGCTGGCTGATACGCTGCGACTCCTGCCATTTCACCTACATAAGGATACAGCACTCGGGGGCAAAGACGCACTTGATAAGAGGTTTCCTTGGAGAGCCAGGTGGTTGTGCCTTGTGTCCTTAGCTCTTCATTTCGTCCACAACCTGGCTCCATCAGACAGGTGAGATATACACCTCCTGAGATGCGGAGGACACATGGTCATGTCTCAGAAAGCTGCATCAGAGACCAGGTGGCTGTACTGGTTCCATTCATTCTCAGAGCTTGGGGCCGTGGAGAAGGAATATCTACAAAACCCACCAAAGACTGCCCTGGATTCTGAGCAATGGGACACCCTAGTGGGCCACAGCAAGGTCACCAGAACAAGGTCTTCAAGAGATACTCTCAGTTAACGTGGACCACACAAACAAGGCTGGTGGCAGTGACCTCAGGGATCCACCTGTATCCACCTCTTGCATTGTCACTATAGGCACTTTAGGTCATAAATTATGAGTACCAGGTTCATTGAGACACTCCCTTTCAATTAAGTGTCCCAGAACATCTGAAAGTTAATACACTACTTTTACTTATATTGAAATAGGTCACAACAAAGGTTTATTAACATATTAAGATATTTTGTTGCCACTACAGGAATTAGGTGAGTGATGCTCTGATACTCAATAGGAGGAGGCTATGAAGAGCCCTAAACAATACACCAGAAAGATGAGCTAGCTAGCCAGCCCAAAAGAGCAATAGAGCCAAAGGTAAGAAGCCTTGCTCTACAGTGAAATCATTACAGAGCCGGACCACGATCCTTGGTGAAAGTTGTGTCTAAGATGCCCACAATAGGAGATGCAAACCAGCATAAAACACAGCCAGCAGAAAGGCCAGGCCTGGGGAACAGGGCACTGCTAGGCGAGTATATGTAATCACTGTGCATCGTAGCTGGGTTTATTAAAAGGAAAGGCAGCAGTCATCAATTCATTGCGTAACACACTAATAATAGTGCATGTACTTCACCCCCACGTGCCTGCTAGAGCTCTGTCTTGCCTTCTCTCACTTGTTCCATGTGGCCTGTCCTACATCACTGGGCACAGAAGAACCACTGATTGCACCCTCAGTCTGGGCCCTAGGCCTCCACTCATATGGTCCTCAACAGGCAATTCTGATGTCTCTTGCAAACCACCATGCTTAAGAGCCCCAAGGCATCGGGCTGTGTCTGGATCACTGTCATTGTCGATGTTCACTAGCACATACAAAACAATAGGTTTCATTACAACATTTCATCTATGTGTATCACACCCGCCATCCTTGTACTGGCTAATTTTGGCTGTCAGCTTGACACATTTGGGAAATGAGAACCTCAACCCAAGAAACACCTCCATCAGCTTGGCCAGGGATGTGTCTGGGGGGCAATTTCATGACCAATAATTGATGTAAGAAGGCTCAGCCCACCCAGGCCTGGGCTGCATAAGAAAGGGAGCTGAACATGAGGCTGAGAGCCAGCCAGTGAGCAGGTTCCTCTGTGATTCTGCTTCAGCTCCTGCCCCAGCTTCCCTTGGTGATGGACTGTGAAGTGTGAGACCAAATAAACTCTTTCTTCCCCAGGCTGCTTTGGCCATGGCACTCTTCACAGCAATGAAAGCAACTGGGCCCCCCCCCATTTTTGTTTCTTTTCCTCTTTTCTCCCTCCCCACTAATCCCTTTTCTCTTCCCAAATAATCTTTCTTCTACATCAGATTTTACAATGAGAGAAAACATGCAATATCTGTCTTGGTCACTGCACACATGCATGTGTGCTTACATATATGCGGGCAAATACTCATGCACATAAAGATAAAATAATTCTTTAAAAAAGAAAGAGAAAATAAGAAAGAAATGAATGAAAGGAGAAAGAAAGAAAAAAGAAAGGAAGAAAGAGAAAAAGAAAATTTTTTTAAAAGAGAATTCTCTTTCTGAATACTAGATTTCCAAACAGGGTGGCTGCCACGACACTCTGACCTGGTATAGTCCAACTTCTCGGTCTTAAGTGTGGGTACCTATGTCCTTGAGAAAACACTCCCAACCTGTCCAGCTTACAGCCCCCACTTCTCCAGTTTGTTCTCATTTATTCAGCTTACTGAGATACTCAAAATTAGCTGGAGAGATGGCTCAGTGGTTAAGAACACTTACTGCCTGTGGTGGTTTGAATGAGTGTCCCCCATAGGCTTTACGTATTCAGACATTTTGTCTCCAGTTGGTGGCACTGTTCTTGGAGGTCTTAGAAGGTGTGGCCGTGCTGGAGGAAGTACATTATTGGGGGCAGGCTTAGTGAGTTTAACAAGCCTTGCAGTCTCCAGTTGCTCTCTCTGCTTCCTGTGCTCATTGTGAGATGTGACCCTCGGCTTGCTGCTCCAGCCCCGGCCACCATGTTTCCTGCCACAATGGACTCTGATTCCCTGGAACCAATCATAAGCTCAAATAAACTCTTCCTTTTATAAGTTCCTTTGGTCATGGTGTTTTATCACAGCAACAGAAAAGTGACTAATACACTGCCCTTGCAGAGGACCCGGGTTCAGTTCTCAGCATCCACATGGCAGCTAACAACTGTCCAAAACTGCAGTTCCAGGGGATCCAATGTCTTTTACTGTCCTTTTGGGCATTGCACAACACAGGTGCACTTACATGCAAGCAATACACATAAAAATTTTTTTTTAAATCAGCTCCCCTGAAATATCAGGGACACAGGTCCTCAGAGACTTTCAAAATGCACAGTCAGGTCCCTTGAAGGACATGGCAGGGAGCAACTGGACCACAACCAACGCTCTCCATCCAAGCCAGGTGCTGCCTGCTTGCTTTCCACACTAGAAACAAATCTATTTGTTATTTTGAGCTGCGCCTGAGATGACACTTATGACATACAGCAAAGCGGGAATTATCTTTAGGAGCTGAAAGACGAAGACAGACTGTGAGTCTGATAAGATAAAAGCAGTGGCAGATAAAAACATTTATAAAGGGAGATGATGGCTTTCTGCCAGGCAGGAGAAGGAAAGGAGCCCACTGAATAGAAAGAAGGATGAGAAGTCAGGCTAGGCTCTGGGATGGATGTGTATCTGAAGCTTCTCAGGCAAGAAGACTCTGTCACCGGGAGAGACTGGAACAAGCTGCAGGGAGTTGTGTGGCTGCAGTGTGCGGCCTTGAGCATGCACTTAACTGTTGGCAGCAGCTTCCTGTGTAAAGAAAGGAAGGGAGGTGGGGCCCTTCTTTCCCTCTTGAAATCATAGTTACTTTGGGGGGGTTTAAAGATTTATTATTTTTATTTATGTGTATATGTACACATGAGTGTGTGAATCAACGCCACATGTGTGCAGGTGCCCTCGGAAGCAGGAAGAAGGTGCCGGGTCCCCTAGCACTGGGGTTGCAAGCAGTTTTGAGCCACTTGACGTTGGTGCTGGGATCTGAAATCAGGTCTTTTGACAGAACAGAAAGAGCTTTTAACCACTGAACCGTCTCTCCAGCCCCATGGTGACGTTGAAGAGTCCATGCTGACTCAATGGTGTGTGAGGTGAGATGCATCCTACATGTGAGACCAGGTTCCCAAACTAGTACATTAAAGTGTAGCTGGATGTGGTAGAGCACTTCTGTAAACCTGGGAGGCAGAGGCAGGAGGATGGCTTTGTCTACGTAGTGAGTTATAAACCAGTCAGGGCTACATAGCAAGACTCTACCTCAAAACAATAGGAGTAGCAAAGGCAAAGACCCAACCAATCAAAAAAAACCCCACAAAAAAACACCTTTCTTGGGCTGGACAGTTAGTTCAGTGGTTGAGGCAATGGTACATATGCCTGCCTGAACACCTGGGTCCCACAATGGCAGGAGACAACCAACTCTGGAGAACTGTCTTCTGACCCTCACACAAGCATCATGGCACACCACACACACACACACACACACACACACACACACATGCGCGTGCACACACACACACACTTTCTGAGGGTCAAGTCCAGAGATGCTGACTCAGCATATTTGAGCTGGCATCCAGGAACCGGGATTTGGGATTAGTTCCTCAGATTACTCAGAAGCAGGAAACTTAACAGTCCTATCAGGCAGGTGCTGGTAGGATCCACATTTTACACCCAGCTAGGCAGGTTCTAGGAGATTTCAAACTCAAGAAATGCAGAGGTGGCCAAGGTTGGGGGCGGTATATAATTCAATCAGCGCTGAGTGCTTTCCTACCATGCTGAAAGCCTTGGGTTCAGCACATAACCCAGGTCCGGTACTGTGTACCTGTAATCCCAGCACTCAGGAGGTAACGGTGTAAAGATTGGGAGTTCAAGATCACTCTCAGTTATGTGGTTAATTCAAGGTCAATGTGGGCCACATGAGAGCCTGTGTCCAAAAACCAAAAATGAAAACAAATTTAAATTTTAAAAATGAAAAAAGGACCAAGCATGAAGCCTTTAATCTCAGCACTCAGGAGGCGGAGGTGGTCAGATCTCTATGAGCACCAGGCCAGCCTGGTCTATATAATGACTTCCAGGACAGCTGGGCCTAAAAGGGAGACCTTATCTAAGAAAGACAAAAAACAATGGGGCTAGAGAGATGGCTCAGCAATTAAGAGCACTTATGGCTCTTACAGAATACCTGGGTTCAATTCCCAGCACCACGTGGTGGCTAAGAACCATCTCCAGTTCTAGGGGAATCAAACCCCCTCCTCTGACCTCTGTGGGCATTTCATGACACAGGTACACTCACATATACCTGGGTGAAGAAAGACTAGGAGGTCTATTCTGCAGCTGACCCAGAAAAATAGAGAGCCTCAAACACAATTCAGATATTGGAAGACCCCTATTCTTTATCTTGCCTGCAGATGCTGAAATAGAAGGATATGCAACAGGGGAAGGAGATTCTAAAGAAAGACCTACGCAGGTTACTGGAGGAGGCTGCGCTGGAGAATCAAGGCCTTTGAAACTCAGGCTGCAGAGGCTGGAGGTGAGGTGGGGCTGCAGGATGGGTGCCTTCCTTCTAGCTCAGCACCCTCCCAGGAGCTCTTGGCCAGGCATGCAGAGCAGCCGAGGGCTGGCTGCATTCTGCCAATCAGTTTCATTTTCAACCATTGTCTTAATCACAGGGCACGTTGGAGTCTATCTTACAGAGATCAGTCTAAGCAGCCAGTAGACTGCTTGAGAAAGGTACTGTGTCATCTCAAAAGTCCACCCTACAGCTTGTTCTTGGCAGTAGGACATGAAGGCTTTCCAGGGCATGGTGGAGCACTAGTGAGGTTGATTCTGAGACTGAAGGAGAAAGGTGACAAGCCTGTGGAGACTGGCACGGGCTAAGGCCCTTCAGGGCCTCTGCACCTTCTCCAGCCCCCTGCACCAGCACTTTTCCTGCATACATGGTCCAGTTCCAGCTTTTATATTCCCTGCACACTCTGATGACCAGGTATGTCAAGGCTAGTTCTGAAGCATTGCTTTGGCCTAGGTTTGACAAGAGACACAAGTGGCAACCGAGGCCATGGTGGAAAGATTATATCATAGATACATAAGCCCTGAAAGTTATCACCAGAAAGGGGGATTGTGGGAATAAAGCAGGACATCACCTCATTAGTGACAAATGAGAGGCATGGATAACTTTTCTACTCTGGTGTCTTCACTGTGACCTTGAGATTGAGACTTGCCTTGGTGACTATGTGTTACTGAGGCAAAATAAATGCCTGGGGAAATCAACTAAGGAATAAACCCTAAGGAAGATAGGGTTTCCTTTGACTTACAGTTTGAGAATGCAGTCCGACATGGCGGGAAAACCATGGTGGTAGGGGCTTGAGAGGACTGGTCCCTCTGCGTCCACAGTCAGGAAGCAGAAAGACTCGAACTGTGCTCAGCAGTACAGGTTACTCTCTCTTTTTATTGGGTCTGGGACCCCAACCTATGGACTGGTGATACCTACCGTCAGTCCAGTAATACTCTCGCAGACATGCCCAGAGGTTTGTTTCCATGGTGATTATAAATCCCATCATGTTAGCAACCAAGATTAACCATCACAAGAGTTTAACACCCACTGGCTTTGGCTATAACTTTGGAACCAATTTTAAAATCAGCTCGTAAAGCAGTGGAAGGAATAATGTGTCCGGTGTCCATGAAAGCCCACTGAGCTTCTGGATAACTTTCCAAAAGGAGCCACAATTTGTTGGAGGCACCAAAGAAGAATAATTGCTCTGCCAGCCCGAGGAAGTCCCGAAGCGGCTCTGTAAGCTGTTTCCCTGTTTATCGCGATGATGAATTCTCTGAGCCCTCAGCCTGCCAGTTCTGTCATCTTCTCCCATCTCTGACAAAAGCAGAGTGTGGGGAGAGATAATATTTTCTTAATCAAATGAGTATCAGTGAGCTCCACACGGCAGCTACTGACACGTATTTAATGACTTGATTCTTTAGCAGTCTCTCTTAAGAGAAAGCCTTTAGGGGAGGTATGAATGTGAAGAAATATTCTAGAGTTATTTGACTTTCTTTAATTTATGAGGTGGCCATAGGAACTCTCAAACTTTTTGGCCTTTTCTTCATAGGCAATGGGAAGATGGAATTTGAATAATTATTTGGAATATTTTATCAATTTCAACTTCCAATTTGGATCTTCAGACAGAAAATTTAAGATAGTCAAAAACCCAAGTTAGAATTTTTGCTCTGCTGCCCAAACACTCTCTGCTGCAGTTTGTGAGTCTGTGAAATATAGATTATTATGGTACCTTCCTCATAAGGACAATGTGAAAATTATGTAGAGTAAGAACCATAAAATATTTAACACAGAGCCTGTTGGATACGTGTTCTTTTAAAAAATATATTTTATTTATTTATTTATTTATTTATTTATTTGAATGTACTGTCTGCATGTAGGTTTGTGCACCCGTGTCGTGCAATGCCACGGAGGTCAGAAGAGGGTGTCGGATTCCCCTGGAACTGGGGTTCTCCTAGAATTGGAGTTACAGATGGTTCTCAGCCACCATGTGGGTGCTGGGGATCGAACCCGGGTCCTCTGCAAGAGCAGTCAGTGCTCTTAACCGCTAGGCCATCTCTCCAGCCCCCGGATACATGTTCTTTTTAGCCTCTAGAAACCAAATAATTGTCTCAAACTTCCATTCTCTATGTCCTCTCTAGAAGTGGCCTCTGAACACGCAGGTGTCAGAGGGGCAGCTGCAGTAGTGAACCTCTACTTAAGGATGTATATGGAAACGCAACTTGGAGGGGTGGGACTATATTGCAAGAAGAAACTTCAACAAAATCTAGCAATGTAGTCTTGGGGAAACAAGGTACTGCATTGGGGAATACAAGTAGAATGCCTGTGCATAAAATAAAAACAAATAAAATCTAAAAAAAAATTTGCAGTCCTAGAATGGAAATGAGACTGAGGTCCTCCAAGGAGAACCAGCCATACAGGGTATGCAAAAGCCCGATCGTGCCATATTGTCTTGAAATCTCAAAGCTCCTGGGGCAAGTGAAATTTTAGACACTTCCAAGTAAAAAGAAAGTTTATGCAAAGACTCAGAATCATGACTTCACTCAATTTCTTAATAGAAATGCTGATAGATGGTAACAGCAACAATTTTAAATGTGAGAAAAGAGAGTTCATATCCTAGCATTTTATACTGGAATGAATCTTTGAATCGGGACTAGTGTCTTATCAGCATATTACGTTTTGTGATCGAAGAGATAGGGGATATAGTGTTTTGCTTTTTTTTAATCTCCAGCACTTAACACAAGATGGTGCCAATCAACATTCACTAAGCTGAACGGGTGATATAACATGTGTGTCCATGCAATTCATCTGTTCAACAGTCATTATAGAAAGATGACTAAGACATGATCGCTCTCTGCAAAGAGTTGTGGTACGGAATACAGACAGCAATGTAACTATTACAGTAAAGTGTAGAGAGTGCTCTGAAATCTTCATAGAGGAACAGTAAAGACTTCCCAGAAGGAGATTTGTGGCTTTAATGCCATATGCAAATGTGCCTACTAATCACCCTTCTTATGTCCATTAGCATGAACAGAATGCACATTGCTGTCCATGGATCACCAGAAAGTGACGCTCTTGAGGGTTATTTTATACTGTTCTGTGCCACCCTGGGGAATGACGTCACCATGGAGCCTTGTGTCTGAGGGATGAAAATCACATGAGCATAAAACACAATGGCAAGTGCCTCACCTACGTTATTTCTAACCCTGAGAATAAGCCTGAAACATTGGAATTACAACTCCCATTTTGTAAAGAAGAAAACTGGGGGCTGGAGTGATAGTTCAGGGCTTAAAAGCACTAGCTGCTCTTGCAGAGGACTGGGTTCAGTTCTCAGCACCCATATGGCAGATAACAACTGCCTATAACTCCAGTTCCAAGGGATCCATTGCCCTCATCTGATGTCCATGGGCATGCACTTACATAATGCAGACAATACATTCATATACATAAAATAAAAATTACAATTTTTTAGCTGAGGCTCAGGGGTGATGAAATGGCTCAATGAGTAAGGTGCTTGCAGCATACGCATGAGGACCTGGTACAAATCTTCAGAACTCATAGGAAGTGAGACACAGTAGCCACACCTGTGATCCCAGTGCTCCTAAGTTCAGAGATTGAACGAATCTCTGAAAGCTAAGATAGCCAGCCAGTGGACCCAGCAGTGAACAAGAAATCCTGTTCCAAATGGTGAGGAAGGTGAAGACTGACACGGAGGCTATCTTCTGACCTTCACGCATGCACTACAGTACATGTGTACCACCCTCACACACAGGATCATGCACATACATATCACACATCACACACAGAGTGACAGAGAGAAAGAGAGAAAGAGAGAGATTTAAAAAGAAAGAAACTCAAGGCTCAGAGATTTTAAATAATTTTTACAAGGCGATTGGTCTGAGAAGTATCTGACTAGACCTCAACTCCAAATCATAGCCACACTGCCCTCGATAGCCAGGTCCTCAAGGAGTGACCCGAACCAACCAGCAACAGGACTTATGTAGTCAGAAAGTATGCAAATGTTTGGCTCCAGGTTTTTTCTTTGATACAGAGAAACATTGAAAGAGTAAATTAAGCTCCTCAGCATAATAAGTCTATGCAAAGTGCATCTCTGCATTGATTTCTCTTCTCCTCCTCTTCCTCCTCCTCCTCCTCCTTTTCTTCTTCTCCTTCTCCTTTTCCTTCTACTTCTACTTATTCTTCTTCTTCTTTGGTCTTTTTGAAATAGGTTCTCCTTATAGCCCCAGCTGTCCTGGAACTCACTATGTAGACCAGGCTGGCCTTGAACTCACAGAGATCCACCTACCTCTGCCTCCCAAATGCTGGGATTAAAGGTGTGTGCCACCATGCCCGATTTCTCTCCTCTTTTACTCATTTATGACCACAGCAATTTAGGAAGTCAACTCTATACTAATCTGCTGGAAATGAAACAAAGCTCTTGCAGAGCTAGTTAAAGGAGCCAGGCAATAAACATTTGAATGATCAATATGTCTGCTGGGAAACAAATATAATAATGAAAAAATAATCCAAAGTTTTAAATTTTGTTTTTAAATTGTGGGGGGTGTGGGGACAGGTAATGTTATGTGCACAAGAGCACAGGAGCCTTCAGAGGCTGGAAGAGGTTACCAGACCCCCTGAGGCTGGGGTTACAGGTGGTTCTGAGCTGTCCCATGTGCAGGCTGAGAGCCAGACTCAGGTCCTCTGGTAGAGCAGCACAGGCTCTTAACCAGAGCTCCAGGCCCAAAGTTGTTTGGGCTGGGGGGGGGATGAGTCCTATGATCTGAGGTGTCAACAGAGACACCACAGCTGCTGTGTGCATGCTGGGAAGCAAGGGCTTAAGGCAGAAGAACAGGAAGCGCCAATCGGCCCTGCAACTAGGGTTAGTGTTGGCCGTGGAGGAGGCAGCAGCTGGTAATTCTTGATGTTTTGAAGACTGATTCAACATGATGTCCTGAGAACTGGTAAGAAATGAAAGTGCTAAAATCTGAACTAAAGTTATCTCCAAGAACAACAGAGACTCTTAACCACTGAGCCATCTCATAAGGATCTTGAGAAGGGAAAGTGAACATGGGCTGCATGTGTCCCAGGGTAACCACATGTATCTTTATTAAAAGGAGAACTCACACACAAAGAAGACGAAGACAAAAATGGGACACATAGAGATTTGAAGATGCCAGCCTGGAAGATGCGGGCAATACAGCCACAAGCCGAAGACTGTGGGAAGCTAACCAAAACTGAACAAGAGATAAGAACAGTCTTCCTAGAGCCCCTCCCCTGGGGAGCACAGCCTGCTGACACCCTGATTTCAGCGCACTGATGCTCATTGCAGACCTCTGACCTCCAGAACAATGGGGAGACACTCTGTTGTTCTGAGCTATGTGGGTTGTGGGAATTTGTTGTGTAAGCACAAGACATTCATATAGGTCACCTACCACCCCGATTTCCCATCCCACACAAGACACTCCTGTTATATAGTCTTATGGTATATAATATACATGCTTATAAAGTACATAGTAGTGCTTTACAAAATATGCTGCTTTATTGATGTTATTTGTTGCTGTATTAGTCACTTTTCTGTTGCTGTGATAAAACCACCATGACCAAGGGAATTTATAAAAGGAAGAGTTTATTTGAGCTTACAATTGACAGTTCCAGGGAATTAAGAGTCCATTGTGGCAGGAGGCATGGTGGCCAGGGCTGGAGCAGAAAGCCAGTGTTCACATCTTCCAATGAGCACAGGAAGCTGAGAGGGAGCAATTGGAGCCTGCAAGGCTAGTTGAACTCACTAAGCCCACCCCCAGTGATGTACTTCCTCCAGCATGGACACACCTTCCAAACCTCCCAAAACAGCGCCACCAACTGGGGACAAAATATCTGAATACTTGAAGCCTATGGGGCACAGTCTCATTCAAACCACCACAATCACTAACACTAATTTCTTTTTTTTTTTTTTTTTTTTTTTTTTTTTTTTTTTTGGTTTCTTTTTAAGGCAGGGTCTCCCTCTAGTCCGATGGCCTGGAGCTCACTATGTAGACCAGGCTAGCCTTGAACTCACAGGGATCTGCCTGCCTCTGCCTCCTGAGTGATGGAATTAAAGGCATGCACCACCATGCCCGGCAACACTAATTTCTATACTGTAGCTTTTACTCTCTTTGGGAAAAAGGTCCATGTTAAGTGTGTCCATGTGGTTGTGTGTAAGCATACCTGGTCTGATGGGCCACCTGCCACTGATCATCTGTACAATGCTTTTTTCAGATGCTCTTTGGCCATGCCCACAGAAATGGACATCTTAGACTGCTCCCAACTCTATGTTGACAAAATACAAAACTTGAATAAATTCAAAATTTTGCTTCACCATGGAGCAGGTAATGGCTGATGTGCTAATAAATGCAAACAGATAAGACTCATGGACCCAAAGTATATTCAGAGAGTATCCCATTAGCTCTGGGTGATCGTAAATGGTGACAAGGATGCTTCTCAGGCCCCTGTCTATCCTTCTCACAGGTCTTTGTCCACTTGGCCCTCTCTCTCCTTTAAGAAAACCCTAGTAGTCAAAGGTTTAACAATTCCAGATGTCTTGCTTGACAGATTGGAATAGAAGTTAGCAACTGTTTTCCCTCCAGCACCCTTTGAGAAATCCATGCAACTTTGTGTTCTCTGTCTGCCTTTGCTCTCAAAGCTACAATGTACAAATATCAAGTGACACGCATCATGTTCAGAATGTTAGTGTCAGAAGGCAGAGCAAGGCTGAGGAGGGGCAGAGGTGGCCCTGGGAGGAAAAGGAGCCAAAGCTATTTAGAGAGGAGATACCTGATGAACCAGGCTGTGAAGAAAGGCTGATGAATGCGGAACAACTGCCCTGTCCAAAGAGTCAAGGAAGAGGCGGACCTCAGCTGGCCACAAACATCCACCTCAGGCAGGAATAGGGCTTTTGCAGCAAGTGAGGGGAGAGCGGACACTTAATGCAACCTCGAAGCTGGGCATGAGGAGTAGCATAAGCTCATCAGCTTTTTCCAGCACTCGTTTATTTCAGTTCTGTTAGCTTGAAGACCTAAGCTATGAAGACCTTTCACCTCAGTCTCCTCATCTGGCAGGAAGGTTCACAGGATGTAGCTTCCGGGGTGGAAAGATGGTTCAGTGGTTAAGAGCACTTGTTGCTCTTACAGAACACCAGAGTTTGGTTCTCAGAACCATGTCATATGGCTCACAACTACCTCTAACTCCAGCTCCAGGGGATCTGACACCCTCTCCTGCATATGCCCATACCCGTACACAGACACATGCATGCACTCAGTTAAATAATAAAATTAAATGGGGCTGGAGAGATGGCCTAGCAGTTAAGAGTGCCGACTGCTCTTGCAGAGGACCCAGGTTCGATCCCCAGCACCTACATGGCTGCTGAGAACCGTCTTTGACTCCAGTTCCAGGGGAATCCGGTGCCCTCTTCTGACCTCCACAGCATTGCATGACACAGGTGCACCAACCTACATCCAGACAGTACATTCATACACATACAAAAATAAATAAAAATTTAAAAAAAAATTTTAATAATAAAATTAAAGATCTTTTTAAAAAGATGTAGCTACTTAAAATTAACTTAAAATAGATCATAGAGCTAAAATTTAAAACTTTAAGGAGAAAAAAATCTTTGTGACCATGTATTAGGCAAAGATTTCTTAAATATAGTATCAAAACATGAGCCTTAAAAGAAAAATAATGACAAGCTGAACTTTATCAAAATTAAACAACTTTCGATCCTCAACAGATGCTTTTAAGATATGCAAATATAAGCAAAGACTTGGGAGATGCTTTCTAACATTTATTTGATAAAAGCTTATATCCAAATAGAGAAAGAATTCTTACAAGTCAGTGAGATAAGACTTAAACAATTATTTCATCAATGACATATTCATGGTAAGTGTCCTAGTTTCTTTTTTGTTGCTGAGATAAAATATCCTGACAAAAAGCAATTTAGAGGAGAAAGAGCTCATTTTAATCTCAAGATTCCAGGTAATAGTCTATCACTGTAGGGGAGTCAAGACAACAGGAAATTAAAATAGCAGAGAGAGAATGAACACGTGCATGATGCTTCCTTGTTTTCTCCACTCCTGTACAGTTCAGGAACTCCTGCCTAAGGGATAGCGCCACCCACAGTGGGCCAGACCTTTGCACATCAACTTACTTCATTAAGACAATCCCCACAGACATGTTCACAGGCCAACCCAGTTGTTCTAGTTTGGTTTCTGAAGCCATGATAAAGACCATCATAATAACCAAAACCAACTGGAGGAGAAAAGGGTTTATGTGAATGTAGGTTACAGTTGATCAAGGAGTTGGTCAAGGCAAGGACTGAAGCAGAGGCCAGGGAAGAACACTGCTTACTGGCTTGCTCTCCCTGACTCATGGTCAGCCAGCTTTCTCACACAGCCCAGGCCCACCAGCCCACAGTGGGCTGGACCACATACATCAATTAGCAATCAAGAAAATACCCCATAGCTGTGGCCACAGGCCAGTCTGATGATGGAAATTCCTTTTCCTGGGCATGTCTAGATTTGTATCAACTTGATGAAAGACTATGATCTGTCCTGGCCCTGGACCCAGAATAATGTATGAATGTGTGTGTGGATGTTTTGCATATTTTATAAAAAGCACTACACACAGGGAAGGATGTTAATTGGAAGGAAAATAGCAACAGAGATATGAAGATTATCCCATTTGTACTGCAAACAGTAAGTGGGATTATATTGATAATGTCTGTTTGTGGTTGTGTGTCCTAGGTCAGTAGTAGTCAGAAGATATACTCTTCTAATAAGACACTCCCTCTTTTCTTTCTCCATTCCATGCTGGACATACTGTTTCCATAAAAGAAAGAGCCAGTCCTTGTTTGGGAGCACAGTTCTAAGACAACACTGAAGGAGCAGGTATTCATAACAGTTCGCGTCTGCTCTTGGCTTAAAATGGATGCCAAGAGTCAGGCTGCTTTTGTTTAAGCATCACTGTAACATGGCATTGCATGGCAACTGCCACAAATTTAAAAATAAATAAAGTGGCCCTACAGTTCTTTATTGCTGCATTTTATTTCCAAAGTTAGTACACACATGATAAGCACATAGAGAAACTCATTCCACATCATTTGCGAGGGAATGGGGGAAAGACTTTTGCTTTATTTCTAAGTCAGACATTTCCACAGTGCTTGAACTTTCCGTGGCAAGCATGGATTAGCTTTGAAATGAGAAAAGGCAATCATTCCTCATTCTAAACAGGTGAATCACCACGAGCAGCTATGAGCAAGGCGCAGCACTCACCCCTCCAAGGGCTCAGCCACAGTCTTCCATGGGCATTTCTGGGACCTCCTACTTCATCTGCGGATTACTCGATGCTGAAGTTTCTCGTTGACAATAAAATCGGGACATCTTCACCTCAGAGGCTTCTGGGGGCAAAGAACTATTAAAACTGTGCTGAACTTCCCTAATCCACAGCAATTATTTCTCTGTAATCAGGGCACCCAACTAAGTAGTTCTAAGAACAAAATTAAAATCTAATCACCAAGCCTCTTTAGAAGAATTATTAAAAAGAAAAAAGTCACAAAGATGTCAATTTTAATTCTAAGATATTTCAATTGATCTCCTAAGACATCTTAATGTGCTTCTTCTTCTCCTTGAGTCTGCCTGTCTCTGCTCTCACCGCCCCCCCATCAAAATACAACCTCGTTCTGAATAGTTTCTATGACCTCATCTCACCCCAGATCTAATCTTGAGTGAGAATTGCTTTAATTAGAATTGACTTTCTTTAAAAAGTACTACATTGCAAAACCTAGGTGAAAAAAAACTCCACCATTGTATTTGCAGAAAAATAGAAAAAAAAAGGAACAAGAAAAACAAAAAAAAAAAGCCCAGGCTAGAAAGGCAGCCAGGAGGGTAAAGGTGCTTGCTGCCAAGCCCTACGACCTGAGTCCAATCGTTGAGACCCACACAGTAGGAGAGAACAGAGTTCACAAGTTGTCCTCTGACCTCCACAAGTGTGTCACGGCACATACACATGAGTGCATATGCACAAAGACACACACAGAGACACACGCACTAACTAAATGTAGGTTTTTAAATTGAAAACAAAGAAAGAGGTCTACAAGGGATGCTCTTGAAAGGCGGGGACACTTTTACATTGGGGATGCATATAGAAGACTCATGGAAGAAAGTAGGTCCTTGGGGTACACCCTTGAAGGAGATAGAAGGACCTGGCCCCTTCCTCTTCTCTCTTTACTTCCCAGCTACCATAAAGTGAGCTGCTTCCTCCCTCATAGGTTCCCGAAATAATGTACCATGCTACCATAAGCCCAAAGCAACAGACCAAACTACCATAGACCAAAACCTCCGAGAACATGTTCCAAAATAAATTTTTGCTCCTTGTAAGTCAATTTTCTTGGGTATTTTGTCCAGGTAGCCCATCATGTTTGGTGCCACTTTCACCAGCTGGCTCATCATGCTGTAGCAGCCAATGAAATGCCACCCATGGTTAATCAGCACCCCAGGTTCTGGGTGGAGCACCCACTTGGCTGAGTCTTGGTGTTCAGCCCACCCTCTGGCTATAGACTCTTCTCTAATGGCATTTGCAGGCATATTTCACACTCACAAGTGAAGGAGTCACTTTTCTTCCAGAAATAGAGATGACTCCACACAGGGCAGTGGAACAGAAGAAACTCGCTGGCCCCAATCAATTCCATAGTGTTAAACACAACAAATGCAGCCCTCACCTCCAAGGGAATAAGAAATAGTTTATAAGGAGTCAAAGATGAGAGACTATGGCCACGGAATACAGGTTCAAGTTACCTCAAATACCATGTTCCAACATGGTAACAGTTTCATCAAGTGTTTATAGTAACAGATCAAAGAAAATTATAAATCCAAGGTGGTTTTGAAGCACATTGGTAGAAATATGGGCAGACAGGTTACAGTGAAGTGGAGAAGTTTCTGCTCCAGGGCCCAGATATTACCTGACAACAGCCAAGAGCTTTAGGGTTGGTGCAATCTAGAGGTCTGTTTGTGTATTGCAAAAAGGATTTTATCTGATAGTCACAAGGATGTTAGGTCAGACACAGGCGGGCAGCATGTAGAACAAGGAGAATAAAGATAACTATCCTAGTTAGCTTTCACTGTCAACCTGGCACAGCCTAGATTCAACTAAGAAGAGAGCCTCAATTGAGGAACGTCCCAAGTCAGCTTGGCCTGTGGGCATGTCCAGGAGGGTTGTCTTGATGGTTAATTAACGCAGGAGGACCCAGGCCACTGTGCTCAATGCCATCGCTAGGCGGGTGGTCCTGTAAGAAAGACAGTGGAGATGAGCCAGTGATCCAGCCAGCAAGCACCAAACTCCGTGGTTTCTATTTCAGGTTCCTGCCCTGACTTCCATCAGTGATAGACTATGTCCCGGAAGTATAAGCCAAATAAATCCTTTATTACCCTATGTTGTTTTCCGCCAGAGTGTTTTTATCACAGCAACAGAAAGGAAACTGGAATATCAACCCAAGATAATGTGGCTCCCAACCTGTAATATTCTGTAATATTCCACAATCCCAGAGACTTTTATCAGTCAATCAGCCTTGGAGACTACTGAATCCAGGGGTGGCTTTTTAATCTGCATGCTTCATTTCACATTAGGCTCCCAACCACCCATACACAGGTGCCTTTCCTCCATTTCACTCACCACCCTCCCATTCCTCCTTCTCCCAGGGAAAGCTGCACAGCTCTCCTCAGGGGACTGAAATGCATTGATCCTACAGAACACTCACTTTCTGTCGTCTGTGAAACTTCACTTCTCTAGCTGCCAATTATAATAAGCACTTTCAAAATGAAGACAGATCTGGTCCACCCAAAGCCCTTCTGATGCCAAACAGAACCAGTGCAACCTTCACAATGGTCAACTGTTGCCCCCCCGACACACACACCTGCATGACCTCACAGTCCACTCTTTTCCCTCATACTTCGCCCAGAGAGAAAGCTCAGAAAAGTGATAGGACCCCCAGAGAGGTGAGGCAGCAGGGAGCATAGCAAAAGCCCATGGAAGTGCCCAGGTGATCCCACTGGAGAGCTGGGTCTTTCCACAAAGGTGACAGTGACCTTCTACAGCCCACACAGTCTCTGCTACCTACAGAACAGTGTCACATTCATGAGCCCGGAACCCCAGGTCCTTCACCACCAGGCAGCAGGTTCCCATCTCATTCCCAAAGCTCTCCTCTCCCACTGCTGTGCAGTCCCTGTGCCCTGCAGTCCTCTGTGATCTCCAAACACACATGGCCCTCATGCTTCGGAGCCTTTCATTAGAGCTTTACTCTTGACTTACAAAAATTCCCTTCCTCTCTTGGTAACTTCACCAGCCTGCTGAACTCCTATGTACTTTTCAAGAATGTTTAACATCAACCTGTGAGAATCCTTTCCATATCTTCTGGATACACTGAATTTCCACAGCACCCAGGAGGGATCTCTTTAGAGTCTTGATTTTCTTATTTTACAATTATTTACTTTCATGCCTAACTGTGCAAAAGGGGGTGGAGTTTGCTATATTCTTTTAGTTTACTTGGGTTTCTATAGTAAAATATCACTGACTAGGTTGCTCACACAACATAAATTTCTCACAATTCTGGAAGCTGAAGTCCAAGCTTATGGTACCACCAGAATGGCACCCCAGTGGCTCCTCCCTGTGGTTTACAGAAGGATGCTTATATGTTGTGTGCATAAGCACAACGCATGCACATGTCTGTAGATGCAGGGGGTCAATCATGTGTGTCTTCTTCTATCCACCTTATTTTTTGAGTTGGTCTCTTCACTGAGCTTGGAGCTCACTGACTGACCAGTGAGCCCCAGATTTTCATATCTCCACCTCCTCATTTCTGGGGTTAGAGGCATGTACCACCAAGTCCAGCTTTTTACCTGGATAATGGGGATCCAAATTCAGGTCTCATGCTTAAGAAGCAAATGCTTTATCCACCAAGCTGTCTCTTCTGCCCCCGTCAATCTCCTTTTCTTATAAGGACACCAGTAAGATTGGATTATGACATACTCCACTGATCTCATGCTAATTTTATTGTCTCTTTAGAGACTTTATCTTCAGGTGCAGACACATTGGGGGCTAGAGGTTTAGTATATGGATTTGAAGGGAAATGATTCATCCCCTAACTCCTTCTCAGGCTGCATTCCATCTCAGAGAATAAGACTAACGGCACCCAGGAAGACAGGATGTACCCTTCTGACTGTTTCATGTGTTCTCATTTCACCAATATATGAGAGCCATTTATATGATTATGTGATCTACATAAAACTAACCAAATGGAGCTGGGCATGGTGGCAGGAGCTGTAATCCCAGCACTCAGGAGGCAGAGGCAGTTGGATTTCTATGAGTTCAAGATCAACTTGGTCTATATAAGGAGTTCCAGGCCAGCTGGGGCTACAGGGAGACCCTGTTTCAAAAAGACCAAAAAAAAAACCTAACTGAATGGTCTTTCCTAAATACACTTTCAGTCATCTCTCCCTTCAGCTACAAAGGCCTGAATGGCCTTAAGAAAACCCCCAATCCGTTAAGTTGGTGACATTTTGACCTGTTGTAACATACAAATCTTTTCCCATAGTTAGTTTTAAGATTTGAATTGCAAGGTTTTTGACAAAAAGGGTTCATATCTATCTGTAGCCCCCTCCCTTTTTTTTTTTAGGTTTTTGTTTTTTGACCCATGAGTCTTCAGAAGGCAGTTGTATTATACATACCTATAAGGTGGAATCAAGGTACAGATTTCATCAAATTCACCCATGCTGTTTTGGGTGACTGTATGTGATTAACTTGGGAAGCAAACAATTTTTAAGTTAAATCATCCTATAGGTGAAAGGGAATGCTACAAGGTGATACTGTACAACAGAAAAATTATAGAGAACATTTGTAAGTGCCAATCCCAAAGTTATTGTTATACATATTTTATGTAAAACAAATGTGGACAACAGCAATTTATATCTCCATTTAACTCGGATGCATTACCGTTTTTATCAGAGCCTTTAAACCAATGTTGCTTAATATACACATATCTACTTTTACTAAGTCCTAAAACACCATGTAATGTAACCTGTAGACAGTGTCTGGGCAAAACTGGATACTTGTTGAACTCACGTCAATTAAATATGCATTAATCGAATATAGACCCGTGTCCCTCTCCCACTCCTCCCACCCTTCCCAAGTCACCATTTCAGTCAGTTTTCTGATGCAGTCTTTCTGTTGTTGTTCTTTTAATATGCATCCCTCTCCACAAGAAATATTTATAACTGGGTTATTGGCACTAGCATCCACATATGAGGGACACCATTTGTCGTTTGTTTTTCTGGGACTGTGTTACTTCACTTAACATAATGTCTTCTAACTCCATCTATTTAACTGCAAAGTTCATGTTGTTGTCCCTCTTTACCGCTGCATAGAACTCCATTGTATACACCAACTTAATGGCTGAGAAAGAAAAGATACAGCTTTGCATTGAGTAGGATGTACCAGAAAGTGCCAACTGAAAGGTTGGCCTGTCTGAACATTGAAAGGAAGAAAAGCCTCAGACTGCTACAAACATCAAACCCCTCTGTGGATCCTACTTGTAACAACTATTTATAATGAGTCCTAACGAAACTTACCTTCTAGGTGACACAAAGGTTTTAATATGAGAGACTTTCTTACCTCCCCTCATAGAACAAGGAGAAATATGATGATGATGAGGTCATTCTCCAACTGTAAATTGGAGCCAACTTTTATAGAGGTAATCTCTTATAAAACCAGTAAAACTGCCTTCTTTAATTGACTAATAGACTAATAGAACTGTGAAAAGGATTATTCTCTATTCAGAACCAAATATAATACTAAAGTCTCCTTAAGCTATGCACTTAAGCAAAATATATTAATACAGGAGCTCTGACATCAGCAATGGATTATTCTACCAAGGAGATGTTGGGCAGGGGATCCAAGCCCCCACAAAAGGTAAAGGCTCCTTGCCTCTAAACTGGGATACCTGCAAGAAGAGAGGCAATAAGGCCCTGCTGTTGAAGACCCGATGTAAGCATGGGAAAGATGTACTGAGACCGCACATGCAAGTGTACAGATGGTCTTGCTTGTGCTTCATTAGTAGGATCGAAAGGTTATTCCTGGACAAACTGTCAGCCCATGAAAGGAAACAGCCAGAATTGACCAGAGTCCAAGACAACAGCTCCAGAGAAAGTAGACTGTTTTGCTTCTCATCCACCTGTGCCCCTTTTCTAAGCCTAGGGAACAATATGCAGAAGAGGGGGAGTGGTAGAATGTAAGGGCTGCAATTGGGGTGAATGGTGAAACTACAGCAATATAGTCTGGACACTCATTTGATCAACTTGATTGAACATACAAGCCCCCACTGCTGGATGGTGGGACCCATGGGCTGTGTAGGTTTGGGCACAACTGCTTGCAAATTGTTTTCACATGAAGGATGCTTGTATTCATAAATTATCACCTATTGTTAAAAAATGAAAAAAACTGGGAGAAAGATGCAGGACAGTTATGGCATAATGCATGATCTGGGATGGGTGGGGTAGGGGGAAGGGAAAGGGAAATATGCCTGAACTGAATTGGAAAATGATGTATGAAATACACAAAGTATCAATAAAAAAAGAAAATTAAAAAGAAAAGAAAATCCCCAAATCCAAGTACAGTATACAAAATACCCCAAGATCTGGAACCTGCCCACCTATCCAGCTGCACTTCCCTCACATGCCTTCTGCTCTGGATGAAGTACTAGACCAGAGTGGTTCCCCAGGTAATTATGATGAGTTCTTCCTAGCTGTATAATCCTAGGCAAGATATTCAATACATATTTATCATATCCTTTCTGTAGCTGTGCTAAGTCATGGAGCAGGCAACCAGATCCCATCCTCTGAAACCTTCTAATTTGGAGGAAATATAAAAACAAATAAACAAATTTTCAATGCAGTTAGTATCCAAGATTGTCTATGTGTGTGCAAAATGTGTCACAAGCTAAACAAAGGTCTCCTTACATTAAGAGCACTTCCCTCAGAGGACCCCAGTTTAGCTCCAAGCACCCATATCAGGCAGTTCACAATTCTAATTCCAGTTCCAGAAGATCTGATGCCTTCTTGTGGCCTTAGAGGGCACGGCATGCATGTGGTGCATATAAACTCATGCAGGTATTTACACACAAATAGAAATTATTTAAATACAACTTAAAAATAATATGCCAATTGGATTGTTGGCTTGTGTGGCTATGGGGGCAAAGATACGCAGCCAGCCTGAACACAGGTGGGCCTGTTGCCTCTAGGGGACTTGGATGCATACAGATCAGTTGCTTTGGCTAGATCAGCTGAAGCACAGGGTGTGGGCATGTCAGCCAGGCGGATTGTTGGAGGATTGGATTTTTGGCCTGTTGTGCATAAACATTGGTTGCTTCTGCCAGACCAGCTAAAGTGCAGGGTACTAGTGCATGGTCTAAGCAAGCAACTCATGCCCCCCCAAACTGGAATTCTGGAAGGAATACCCAGGTGGGACTACAGTACAGTAAGGCTCATGACCAACCTAGAGGAACTGGCTGGCAGGAAGCAGAGGGAATACAGTGCTCAGAGGGAATCATCTGGGTTGTTACCTACCCAGGTTTTGGAAAACCTGCAGAACAGAAAGGGAAGAGTGAGCTATACCTTCTAATATATAACCAAAATTGAAAGCCTGAAACCTAGACAAGTTAACACTCCATAAACAAGGAGAAAACAACAAAGGCATATGAAGGAATCAAGGAAAGCAATCCTTCAACATAGTGAAGAAACATTTGGGATTCACATCAGAATACAAACAAAAAGAAACCCAAATGCCAAAAGCACAAAAAGAGAACAATATGGGAAAAGTGCAGAATAATTCTACACTAAACTCTTCCAAGACTAAAGAAGATTCCTATAATGAGATCTCCCTTGAGGTAACCCAGGACACAGATCTTAGAAGAACAATCACAGATATATTCAAAGAAATCAGAGAACTAAGGGGAGAGAATGAAAAACTCAGGAAGAACCTAGAGGGAGAGAATGACAAACTTCAGAATAAACTAAAAGGAGAAAATGACAAACTCTGAAAAAAACTAGAGGGAGAGAATGACAAACTCTGGAAGGAAGTGGAAACACTGAAAACATCCCAGGCTGAAACGAAAAAGGAAACCAACCAGCCAAGCAAGAGCTACAAGAAGGGATTGAGAAGACCAAAAGGAAGTGGAAATACTAAACAAATCACAGGATGAAATGAAAAAGGAAATCAAATACTCATCCAATCAAGAGGAAAGAATGGGAAAAAGCCTCAGAAGCAGAATGGAGGAAGCAGAAAAAAGAATATCAGACCTGGAAGATAGCACAGAACAACTAAAAAGCTCAAGTAAAAACTATGAAAATTTTAAAAATACACAAGAATGGATGAACTGGGAAATGTGGGACACTATGAAAAGATCAAACCTCTGCATCATAGGGATAGAGGAAGGAGAAGAATCTCAAGAGAATGGTATTGATCAGATCTTCAACAGAATAGTAGATGAAAATTTCACCAAACTACAAAACAGACAAACCCATACAAATACAAGAAGCACATAGAACACCAAATAGACAAGATCAGAAAAGAAACTCCCCACACCATATCATAGTTAAAATGCTAGACGCCCAAAACAAAGACAAAATTCTGAAAGCCACAAGAGAAAAACAGCAAGTTACATATAAGGGGAAACCTATCAGAATTACAACTGACTTTTCAGTGCAAGCTATAAAAGTAAGAAGAATGTGGATCAAAGCATTCCCAGTGTGAAATGACTATAAATGCCAACCCAGATTACTATACCCAGCAAAAATTTCAATTCTAGTTAAAGGAGAAAGAAAAATCTTCCATGACATAAACAAAATGATAGAATATATGTCTGGAAAACTAACCCTTCAAAGAATACTTGAAGCAATTCAAAGGACAGAAGAGAGGAGCAACTATCCCCAGATACCTAAAAAGAGAAATTAATAAAAGCATAACTGCAGAAGTAGAAACCTAGACCAAAAAGGCATATGGATAATAAGGTGAAAGGAAGCAACACACATCTTTCAATTATAACCTTAAATATTAATGAGCTAAACTCCCCAATCAAAAGACATAGACTGGGAGAATAGATTAAGAAACAGAACCCATCTATATGCTGTTGACCTCACAGACATCTACTGAATATTCCACCCAAGCACCAGAGAATACACGTTCTACTAGAACATTCTCCAAAATTGAACACATACTTGAACACAGAAAAAATCCTCAACAAATACAAAAAGATTGAAATAATTTAATGCATTCTATTAGACCACAATGCAATAAAGCTCAGTATCAACACCAGGATAAGCCTTACTATCTACAGGAACACATGGAGACTAAACAACACACTCCTGAATAATAAATGGGTCAAAGAAAAAATAAAGAAATAAAAGCATTCCTGGAACTAAACAACAATGACAGTACAATAAAACAAAACCTGTGAAATACTTCCAAAGCAGTATTAAGAGGGAAATTTATAGACCTGGGTGCTTACATTAAAAAAGAAAAGAAAAAGGACAAATAAATGAGCTAACACTGCATCTAAAAACACTTGAAAGACAGCAACAAATGAACCCTAAACACAATGACAGGACGAAATAACAACAATCAGAGGCAGAAATCAATGAAATAGAAACAAAGAAACAATACAAAAAAACCAACACATCCAAACATTGAAAGAAAAACAACTGCCGGGCGTGGGGCGCACGCCTTAATCCTAGCACTTGGGAGGCAGAGGCAGGCGGATCTTGTTGGAGTTCAAGGCCCGCCTGGTCTACAGAGTGAGTTCCCGGGACAGCTGGGCTACAGGGAGACCCGTCTCGAAAAGACAAAAAAAAAAAAAAAAAAAAAAAAAAAAGAATAAACAAGATAGACAGACCTCTAGCCCAGTTAACCAAAGGAAAGAAAGAGCAACCCCAAATCAATAGAATTCATGATGAAGGGAGAATATGACAATAGACAACAAAAAGATCCAGACAATCATATGGGGATACTTCAAAAACCTATAGTCTACTAAATTTGAAAACCTAAGAGAAATGGATGAATATCTGAAATCCTGGGAATCACCAAAGCTTAACCAAGAAGAGATTGACAGCAGAATTTTATAAAACATTTAAAGAGAACTTGCAGCCATTATTACTCAAACTGTTGAGAAGGACACAGTCAGAGGGAAATTTCCAAAATTCCTTCTATGAAGCCAATGTCACTCTAATACCAAAACCAGGCAAAGATAGAACCAAAAAAGAGAACTATAGACCCATCTCATTAATGAACTCAGATGAAAAAATTCTCAACAAAATACTTCCAAACCACATACAGACCTATATCAAGAAGATCACCCATCATGGACAAGTTGGATTCATACCAGAGATGCAGGGATGGTTCAACATATGAAAATCAATAAATATCATAAAACATATAAGTGGACTGAAAGACAAAATCATACAATCACCTCAATTGATGCAGAAAAAGCCTTCAACAAAACCCAGCATCCCTTCATGCTTAAAGTCTTAGAGGGAATTGGACTGGAAGGATCATTCCTCAATGTAATCAAAACCATATACAAGAAACCCATAGCCAACATCATCCTAAATGGAGAAAAGACAGAAGCAATCCACTTAAAGGTAGGAACTTGGCAAGGCTGCCCCCTGTCACCACTCCTCTTCAATACAGTACTTGAAACACTTGCTAGGGCAATAGGGCAAGAAAAGGAAATTAAAGAATACTAATTGGGAAAGAGGAAGTCAAACTATCCCTTTTTGCAGACGATATGATACTTTACCTAAGGGATGCTAAAAACTCCACCAGAAAACTCCTAGAAACCATTAAGAGTTTCAGTAAAGTGGCAGGATACAAAATTAACTTGGAAAAATCAGTAGCCTTTCTCTACACCAACAACAAGCAACTGAAAAAAAGAATACGAGGAGACCTTTCCAATCACAATAGCCTCAAAAACAATAAAATACCTAGGAACAAACTTAACCAAAGACACCAAAGATCTCTACAACAAAAATTTTAAACCCCTGAAGAAGGAAATTCAAGAAGACATCAAAAGATGGAAAAAACCTCCCATGCTCATGGATTAGAAAAATTAATATAGTAAAAATGTCCATTCTACCCAAATTAATATACAGATTCAGTGCAATCCCAATTAAAATCCCCAAGAGTTTCTTCACAGGCTCAGAAAAAAATCCTTTATTTCATACGGAAAAGCAAAAGACCCTGAATAACCAAAGCAACCCTGAGTGAAAAGAGCAATACAGGGGGGAATCTCTATACCAGGCTTCAAAGTATACTACAGGGCTATAGTCATAAAAACAGCTTGGTACTGGCACAAAAACAGACCTGTAGACCAATGGAACAAAACTGAAGATCCAAACTGGAGCACATACAATTTCAGCCACCTCATATTTGACAAGGGGGCCAAAAAGACTCAATGGAGGAAAGAACATCTTCAGCAAATGGTGTTGGCAAAACTGGATCACTACTTGTAGAAGAATAAAATTAAACCCTTACCTCTCACCCTGTATAAAAATCAACTCCATGGGGGCTGGAAAGATGGCCTAGTGGTTAAGAGTGCCGACTGCTCTTCCAGAGGACCCGGGTTCGATCCCCTTAACTCCAGTTCCAGGGGAATCCGACACCCTCTTCTGACCTCTGTGGCATTGCACGACACAGGTGCACCAACCTACATGCAGACAGTACTTCATACACATAAAAAATAAATTAAAAAAATAAACTCCAAATGGATCAAAGATCTCAACATGAAACCTGAAACTCTGAAGGTGATAGAAGAAAAATTTGGCAACAACCTACAAGACATAGGCATAGGAAAAGACTCTAAATCAGACAGCAGCTACACAGGAAATAAGGTCAACAATTGACAAGTGAGACCTCATTAAACTCAATAGCTTCTGTCCAGCAAAAGAAACAATCAGGGAAGTGAAGACAAAATCCACAGAGTGGGAGGAAACCTTCACTGCTGATACATCTGACAGAGCATTAACTTCCAGAATACATAAACTACTCAAAAACCAAAGAAGAAAACAAACTAAAACATAAAAAAAAAAAAAAAAAAAAAAAAAAAAAAAAAAAAAAAAAAAAAAAAAAAAAAAAACAGAGAGTAAAAACAAAAAATCTTAAAAAAGTGTTCAACATGCTAATTAATTAAGGGAAAATGCAAATTAAACCCACTTATAAGTATCTCTTCACTCAGATAAGGTGGTTAGGATCATGAAAACAAAGATAACCAAATTGCTGATAGAATGGTTGGAGGGAAAAGTGGGGCACATCATCCTGCTGGTGAGAATGTAAACTTGTAAAACTATTTATGGAAAACAAGTGTGGAGAACCCTTAAAAGACTCAAAAATGCGTACCACCTAACCCCATAGCCCATACACTCCTGGGTAATTACCCACAGGCTTGTGCTACCACAGAGATAACATGCGCACAAGCTATGTTTATTCCAGCTCTCTCTTCACCAATAGCAAAGGAGCTTGGAACCAACACAACGTGACCCTCACACTGACAGTGGATAAAATGTTGTACATCCACACAATGGTAGTTTTCTTCTATGGGCAGTTAAAGAAATGGGACACAAGTCATGAACTTTCAGTATAAATGGATGAACTAGGACGATATATATTGAACGTGAATATACCAGTCCCAGATAAACAACGACAAATGAGTGATCCCTCATCATGATGGATGCTCCCACCAACGTAACCATAGTTGTAAGGCATACTGAGAAACATTAATGTTATATTCCCTGTGATCTGAAAAACCAAATCTTATGTTGTGAATCCTTAGACAAGTTCTAGAAATTTAATCTACCATTTATTTTCAGGGACTTGGATTTTTTGGGCTATATGGGGGCGGGTAGGGTATCCGTATTTTAGCGTAATATAAAATCAGAATGGGAAAATGTGAATCCTGAATTATAATATGGAAATAACATACGGTTTGTTTTCCGATGACATTCTTTTAGTATAGGTGTGATGTATCCGGCTAGTGTAACTTAGCCTTTCGGGGTGCTTAATGACCATACTAATGCCCATACAAATTTGTCCAATGGACCTAAGGGATAACTTTTTCCCTTGCCCTCAGAGGTCCAACCAAGTCCCCAGGGGGACTACTGTGCATGGGGCATTTCTTGAAATGTCCCACAAATGTAACTCACCTGTATCTGTACAGGGAGGTCTTGGAGAACCACTAAGGGACTTCAGAAGTGTTTCAAGTATATAAAGAGGGAAGGTTACTCTGCCCTCCTAAGGGAAGGCTGGTCTAGCAAAACCTGCCTTTGTCCTCAATTGGATGGCAAAATGGTAACAATGAAAAAGCCAACGGAGCCAGGCTGCTTCCTCACCCCCCAAATGCCAGGGTTAAAGGCATGCACCAAAAAAAAAAAAAAAAACCTGAGAAAAAAAAAAAAAAAAAGCCTTTGTTAATCTGGGCTGTGTGGCTTTAAACATCCAAAAGGAAAGGTTAACCAGAAATAAAATAATCAGTACGGCCTGAGAAATTGTACTTCAAGTGTATAAAAAATTGAAACAGTTAAAAAGGACAAAAAAAAAAAAAAAAAAAAAAAAAAAAAAAAAGAGGAGCACTGTTGTTTTTTGCTTGTTTTCAATTCTTACTGGCAAGTGTATCTACTCTGTGGCTGCGACTGCTTTTGCCATCCTTCAAAGATATGAGACACATATTTTAAACCTTGCAATATGGACTGAAGACTCATGTCTCTCCAAGAATCTTCAAACCTTCAATGCCAGATGGGGACTACTGAGACATCCAGTAGACTGAGCAGCTACTGGGGTTTCAGCCTCTTCAGGTATAGACTGCCATTGTTGGACTACCCAGGTTGTATCATGGATGCCAGTCTAAGAAGATCAAGACAGGACACGGTGCTTACTGGACCTCATTTGGGTGACCAGGGGAAGGAAAGACCCCAGTGTGGAGCACAAGGGCAGGATTGATGGTTGTTTGGGCTTGCCAAGGAGGAACCTTCAAACACTTCCTTAAGGAGAACATGGAATCTTTTAGCCTAACAAAAAAAAGAAAAAAAAGAAAATCCTCCAATTCAGATAACATATATATATATATATATATATGCTATATATATTATATATATGTGTGTGTGTGTGTGTGTGTGTGTGTGTGTGTGTGTGTCGGAAAGAACAACAACAATAAAAGAACTAGGGGAAAAATGACTAAAACAGTGAAGTTCTCCCAAAAATAATAAGCTTCTGCTTTGAAAAAAACTCTGGAAAGACTCAGAAAAAGATGCAAGACATGTACAGCAGAATGCATGAACTCAGGCGCGGCGGGGGCATGGAAAGGGAAATGACTCTAAATTGGATTGAGAAATGATGTATGAAAAAGTTTAATAACAATAAAAAATGCCAAACTCAGAAACTAAACTAAAGAGAAATCTAATTGATAACACAAACTAAAAATGTTCTACCAATGTGCTGCTAAAATAAATTAAAAATGTAGATCCAATTAACGTGAAGGAGATAAGTGCATCTTACATAATTAATGAAATGGAAATTGGCTCCACACTCATCAAAGTATGCAGAGCCCTTGGGCAGAAATTAAAGTCCTTCCATGGAAGTATGAATACACCTCCAGAGTGATTTTTTAAAATACAATTTGAGATCACACAGCACAGCCACTGTTGAAGTCACTCCTCCAAGCCCGAGAGAGTCTAGCCTCATTAATCACTTGAAATAGGCAGTAGAGAGTTGGGGGCGGGGGGTGCACTGGTAGAGTCAGTAAGAAGCTGAGTCTTCTCTTTCTGTTTTTCTTTTTTTTTTCTGGTTCATTTCTTTTCTATGCCAGGCCCTCCAGCCGCAGTGTGTCATGAGGGGTCAAGCCCCCTAGTGGTAAAAGACATTCTTTTATTTCTTCCAGAATCCAGTGAATGGCTCTAAGAAGGCTCCTCCCCCTTGGCACCCAGGCAAGTAGATTTCTAGAGCTTTTGCCAGCATTCAACAGCAAGTTTGCCAGCCCGTGGCCTCCCCATAGTGCCATGGGTCTCAATGACACTTCCTGGATAGAAGTCTCCCTCGTCCTGAGGGAAGACCCCTTTCCAGATTTTCCTCTTCCTTGAGACCTTCCATGCTAGGGGTAGTGGCTACTGCATTCTCTAATGTTATATTTACCATCTTAGTAGTTACTTCTCTTCTTAATAATTAAGGACTCTTTATATTATGAAATAAAAATTATATGAAAGATGAAAAGTAGTCATTGAAATTTAAACTAAGCTCTTATATCCAAGGAAGCACAGTGATATTGAAAAATTAAAAGTAATGTCCTTATACATTTTCAAAGGATACCAGATTTTTGCTCCTGCGCAGATGGTAATTAGTAGTGTCAGCGCCATCCTCCTATTTTAACAGACGGACAAACCAGATCAATTACACAATCCCATGTTTAAGGCCTAGCAAGTCATGTTGCAATGACGAATAGATTGCTTGATTTCTGGAAGGAAAGCCTTGGAAAATCTCCATGCAAGTATTTGCCAATTCTGCGTACAGACTAGACTATGTTTGGCCTGTGCCAGAGAAGTCTACTGAGTTTTGGTCACCACTGGACACTAGGTGGCAGATTGGACATTTGAGGAGCTACAAACCTGTGGCTGTGTCTCCCTCCCACCCTTCAACATATTCTGGGTTCTGGGGAATACACAGGAATCTGAGGAGCTAGGATACCGGCTTCCAAAGGCAGAGTGAAATCCTTGTCAGTTCACAAGAAACAAATCTTGTCTCTTTCAGGTTTAGAGGCACCGCAAGATTGAATCACCTACGGGTTTTCAGGACTGAGGGAATGGGAAATGAGACAGTCTTGGAGTATGAACCAGCTTTTTTTTTAAGCCAATATTTTATTGAAGCTCTGTGCATTTCATACAAAATTACAAATCAAATCTAGAACCCATGCCCCTCTTTCTGCGCCCCCCACCCCACCAGAGCTCATGCATTCTGCCAAACATGTTTTTCATCTGTTTCTCAGTATCTTTTAAAGTTTTCCATGCAGAAGTTTACTGTTTCAAGCCGAAGTTCACCGTTTCAGTCAGTTCTTTGATGCAGTCTTTCATTGTTGTTGTTATTCCTTCCAATATGCATCACTCCAAAATATGCACATATGCATGCCACATATATCATAGGTTTTAGCATCTTCAGCTTATTATTTTTTTTTCTTTATTAGGCTGAAAGATGTCATGTTTGAAGTCTCCTCCTTGGCAAGCCCAAACCACCATCAGTTCTGCCTTTGTGCTCCACACTGGGGTTTTCCCTTCCCATGGTCACCAAAAGAGGTCCAGTAAGCACCAAGTCTTGTCTTGATCTATCTGTACTGGTCTCCATGATACACCCTGGGTAGTCCAACAATGGCAGTCTATACCCTGAAGAGACTGAAACCCCAGTAGTAGCTCAGTCCACAAGTTGGATGTCTCAGCAGTCCCCATCTGGCACTGAAGGTCTGGAGGATTCTTGGAGACACATGAGTCCATATTGGACAGTTGAAAATCTGTGTCTCATGTCTTTGAAGGATGGCAAAAGCAGTGGCAGCCACAGGGTAGCTGCACTTGTCACTAAGACAGGCAAAACAACTGTGTTCTTTTTTTTTTTTTTTTTTTTTTTTT
>VZQC01000119.1:757153-808839 GCA_009823505.1 Rhizomys pruinosus | reverse complement strand
ACTGGGGCCCACCCATTTATAGCCATGCGGCGGGACCTCAGGTACAGGGGAAGAGGTCAGGAGATTGACAGCCTCTGGAGGAAGTGGACATCTGTGTATCCCTTGGAATTCTGGCAAGCCCAGACCTAACAATGGGCTGGAGAGATGGCTCAACAGTTTAGCATGTATGCTGTTCTTGTAGAGGACCCGAGTTTGGTTCCCAGCACCCACATCAGTCTTCTCACAACCGCCTATAACTCTAGCTCCAGGGGATTTGACACCTTCTTCTGATCTCTGAGGACACCCACCTTCACATGCCATACACACACACACACACACACACACACACACACACACACACAAATAAATAAATAAATCTTTAAAAATTACTATAATTGGTAATTTAAAGGTCCCAGATAGAAAGAAGAAAAAAGAACAAGAAGACAGGTTATATATGTGAATATATAGAAAATGAGGGCTGGAGAGATGGCCTAGCGGTTAAGAGCACCGACCGTTCTTGCATCGACCTGGGTTCGATCCCCAGCACCCACATGGCGGCCGAGAACCATCCGAAACTCCAATTCCAGGAGAACTCCAGTTCCAGGGGAATCCAACACCTTCTTCTAACCTCCACGGCATTGCACGACACAGGTGCACAGACCTGCATGCAGACAGTACATTCATACACATACAGAAATAAATAAAATTTTTAAAAAATTAGAAAATGATACTGATTACCCATCATCTGTGAGGCTGATGGATGTAGAAATGGTATGTGACCACAGTATCTCAGAGACAAGAAGATATAATCAAAAGTTCAATCACTGTAAGTTTCTTTTACTGCTTCAGAAATGGTGAAAGTATTAACTTAAGATATAACAAATTATTGACATTTATTATATTCTCCAAAAGAATAATACAAAGATATTATGTAACATGTACATATGTACACATTTCCATATACATAGGTATATATGTTTATGGATATACACATGTGAATTTATATGTGCTTACATATCTAAATATATACATGTATATATCCACATACATGTATGTGCATGCATATACACAGGACATATGCATATGTAGATATAGACATATAGACGTAGACACACATATACATACATATATACATAGTTAATTGCTTTTAATGTAAGCAAATGGAAAATTCAATAAAGAGATCCAGCGTGTCTAGTTTTTGTTTTATTTCCTGATTTTGTCAGTGTATATGTGAATGTGTTATTCTGTGTTACTTGCACACCTGTTCTTTTACAAACGCTATACATTTCTCCTTTAAGTTGGAGTCTCAATAGGTTGCCTGGACTGTCCTCGAATGCTTCATCCTCCTGCCTCAGCTTCCAGAGCGTCTGGAACTAAAGGCTTGTGCTATGTGTTCTGCTCTGTTAAGCATTCTTCTAATATATTGCACATTTCATACTTACATTTAGAAAATGCTCATACTTAGAATTTTAGGTCAACAAAGTGGAAATTTTTAGAAATAAATTCTCATAGAGGGAGCAGAGTGGGGAAGGGAAAGGAATGGGAAGGCAGTACCATGACACACAGGTGTGGAGACGCCATGATGAAATCCAGCAAAGGGAAATAAAGAGAAAGAAATCATGGTAAAAACCTATATATTTAAACTCTGGAGACATAGGTGAAGCAGTACTTAGGGGGAGGAAAGCCATGACCTTATGTAACTAGGTTGATAAAGAAAACGAAATAAGCCTAACATGGCAAAGAAAAACAGTAAACTCAAAGAATATAGAAAGAAGGAAATCATCAGGTTAAGGAGGAAAGGGCCAGAGATACTGCGGATATGAATTGTGCTATGTCTCGAGTGGCTGGGTAGTGGGTGGACACAGAGAGGGATGGCAAGGTCTCTAGTAATAACATCATACTTAAATAGTAAGTATGTATTTAAGAAAGGTGGGTGGCTGGAAGCTCCCTGTTCCAGAACAAAGAGCGCCAAGTCTTGTCCTCTCAAGGTTTTATTCAAGGAATGGGGTGCTTTAAGCAGGTCTTTGGGAACAAATGGCATGCTGATAAAATGATCATCCACGGAGCTCAGGAAACAATTAGCAACAAAGTGTGGCCCGTTGGTACAGCTCAGAGCAGATATTTGTACCTCAGTATAAATAAGGCATAGTTTCCTTAATATTTTATTATTTTTATGTGTATGACTGTATTGTCTGCATCTGTGTTAAGTGCACCATTGTCACGCAGTGCCCACAGAGGTCAGTAGAGGGTGTCAGGTTCCCTGGAACTGGAGTTAAGGGACAGTTAGCCTCTCTGTGGGTTCTGGGAATCAAACCCAGGTCCTTTGCAAGAAGTCAGTGCTCTTAACAACTGAGCCATGTCTCCAGCCCCTAGGCATAGTTGCTTTTTTTTTTTTAATCTAAACATAAACATAAGGGACACTGCACTTCAGAGCCCTGTGACATGGGCTTACATGCCTGTCTGGGTCTGCCATAATAGACAATCCTGGTTACTGGCAACTTTGAACATGTAGTCAAGACTGCTTTCTGGAGAGTTCAAACAGGGCACTGGTCTCCAAAGGAATTGCTTTTCTAATATCCATTTGTCTCTGCCTTCATGAATAGCCGATCTGTGCAGGGAGGACACCTGAGCATTGGGGTGTGTGTGTGTATGTGTGTGTGTGTGTGTGTGTGTGTGTGTGTGTGTATGTGTGTGTTTCCCATACCCCAGTGTAAAAGGTAATTAATATTATAAGAACATAAAGATTCCAAGATAAAGTGTTGCCCTAGACATTGATTAAAATAATATACTTCAAATATAAATATGTCCACACTGATTTTTCCCACCTGTAATGCTAAACTTTGGGAAAAAGAAAGAAAAAAAGTCTTGAAAAATCATTGGAAAATGTCTATAAATTTTTTATCATCTTGAACTTTGTTAACTGGTAAACTTTTTACTTAGAGCTCAGGTTGACATTTCTATTTATTTTTAATCCGTCTTTCTTCGTGCAGTTACAACTTTTGAAAAACACAGCAGAGCATAAGGCTACCTTAAGCTGGAAAAACCTGTTTTGGTTTGTGGTTCAGGAAATGTCTGAACACATATGCACCTAGCTCCTCTCCTTCCAGAAATGGCATTCAGATGAAACCACAGGAAAAAGGACAAGATCAGCTGCAACGATGGAGAAACTCAGAAGGGGCTCCCGTGGATGAGAGATTGCAATATGCTGATGCAAGATGAGAGGTGGGTAGGGACTTGCTATCTCAAAAACAAGGCCTGGCATAAATTACAGTCAATACACCTGCAAATGCCTTGCTGAGATCAGAAGGAAGTGAGAGACATCTATAAAAAGCAAATGTCCAAAGCGAAGAAGGAAGGAGGAGGAAGAGGGGATGAGAAGCCAGAGTAAAGGAAGTGTGAGCCCAATTCAAAGGAGCCTGCAGCCAGCAGGGCAAAGTGTTCACCCATCATGCCCCGAATGTATTTCTAAAACCACCTCACTGTGGACTTGTACCAACAGAAGGTGCAGAGAACACATGAAAGCTAATGTTGAGGAAAACACCTCGTGTGTATGGCTGCTTGAAAGCTTCACAGAACTCGTCTGTCTTCATATTGTCCCGTTCAGCCAAGCCCAGATGGAAATAAATCAAAAATGCATTTTACTAAGGAGGAACAGACATTTTATCTAGCATTAGTCCCTAAGCAATACAGTATAACAACTATTTAAGGGCATTTAGATTGCATTAGGTATCAGGAGTAATCTAGAGATAGCTTAAAGGTATTTTGGCGGGCGCGTATAGGTCATATACAAACATTATGCTGTTTTCTGTAAGGGACTTGAGTATTGGGATTTTGGTATGAGAGTATCCTGATTTCCTTTCTGAATCTGTGATCAAAATATCTGACCACAAGTAAGTTAGGAGAGGAAAAGGTTTGTTTGGTTTACAGGTCACAGTCTATCACTGATGGGCAGGAACTCCCTCTCTGTACCATGCTTTGGTAGCTTTCTTACACAAACCAGGACCACCTGCCTAGGGCTGATACCATCCCAAGTGTGTTGGGGCCTTGCATACATGATCAATCAAAGCAATTCCCCAACTTAGATTGGCGGATTTCCCAGGACCACCTGAAGCACAGAATCCTCCAAACCTTCAGTGCCAAATGGGGACTGCTGAGACATCCAGCTTGTGGATTGAGCTACTACTGGGGTTTCAGCCTCCTCAAAGTATAGATTGCCATTGTTGGACTACCTAGGCCGTATCATGGAGACTAGTACAGGAAGATCAAGACAGGACTCAGTGCTTACTGGACCTCATTTGGTGACCATGGGAAGGGAAAACCCCAGTGTGGAGTACAAGGGCAGAACTGATGGTGGTTTGGGCTTGCCAAGGAGGAGACTTCAAACATGACATCTTTCAGCCTAATAAAAAAAGATCATAAGCTGAAGATGCTAAAACCTATGATATATGTGGCAGGTATATGTACATATTTTGAAGTGATGCATATTGGAAGGAATAATAATAATAATAATAATAACAACAACAACAACAACAACAACAAAAAGACTGGGTCAAAGAACTGACTGAAATGGTGAACTTCTGCATCAAAAACTTTAAAAGAGACTGAGAAAAAGATGAAAAACATGTTTGGCAGAATGCATGAGCTCTGGTGGGGTTGGGGGGGCAAGGAAGGGGACATGGGTCTAGATTTGATTGGAAATTTTGTATGAAATGCACAAAGCTTCAATAAAAATTGGCTTCAGAAAACAAACAAACAAACAAACAACAACAAAAACCAATTTCCCAGAGACATGCCCACCATCAGGCCAATCTGATCTGGGCAGCTTCTCGATGGAGACTTTCCTCTCAGGTAATTCTAGGCTGTATCGAGTTGACCGCTAAAGCTAAGTATAGAGAAAGGGAGCACAGTTTCTGAGCCAGTCCCCTAGGGATGCTTTGAAATTACTTTAGCAATAAAAGCAAATAAATACAAGCACAAATACTACTGCCATTTGCTATAAATCAGTATGATCAGTGTAAAAACATGATGTTAGAATCTAGCTTCTGCACAGGCCTCAATATCTGCAATAGACTACCTCTTTCACAGATACTGATGGACACTCTGCTGAGAGGTATTGTGAGTCCCTAGCCAACACACATCCATGTCAGGATTTCTCACCAAGAAATGGCTACACATCCCGCTCCTCGCTGCTTTCCTGCCTCTTGCCTGAGAATCAGAGCCTGGCTGCAGGTTTTCACAGAGAACACCCTCATCCTCAAAAAGTATAAGAAGAGGCTCCCTCTTCTGCTGTGTAGGCTCTGATCCTTTTTAGAGATCCCTTCTGTGCTGTTTCTGCCTGGTGCTAGGGCCTGAACTCTCCTCTGATCCACCCAGTTCCCACCCATGCACACCAGCTGTTGCCCCTTTGTCTGCCCATGGTGTTAATTGCTCTTCCAATCAACTCCCCAGTCATTCTTCTTGGTGTCCTATTGAACTCATCCTCCTCCTCAATCCAAAGCCTAATAGTCACCATAGCCCAAAGCATCTATGTTTGCCCAGCCTGGGGAAACTCAATGTCAGGAGAAGCGGTACAAGGGAAGACCTCATCCTCACAGCAGAACATTCTGACACAAGATGTGAGGGGTTGCAGCTCACTGCTTTTGTTTTCTTTTTTTTAATTTTAGCACTTTTATTTTATGTGTACAAGTATGTTGCCTGCATATATGCACATGCACCCATGCTGTGTAATGCCCACAAGGTTCAGAAGAGGCATCGATCCCCCGGAACTGGAGTTGTGGATAACTGTTAGCCACCATTTGGGTGCTGGAAACCAAACCCAGGTCCTTTGCAAAAGCAGCCAGTGCTCTTAACTGCTGAGCCACCTCTCCAGCTCCCTGCTTTTCTTTCTTGTGCTGACTGAAGACAGAGGTACTACCTGTGTTGACACATAGAGAAAATATGGGGTACATACACAGTTGAGTTTTCTTCAGCTACAAAGAAGAATGAGGGCAGCTTATGTGCGAAAAATGCTTTCATCTGGAGATAACCATACTAAGGGAATCACCAGTCTCAGAAAAGCAAATGTATGTGATCTTTCATTTGTAGTGCCTATATTTTATATGCACACATAAAATCATGAATGCGTATACAGCATGAAACCATCTAAGGAGGCAAAGACTACAGGAAGGGAAAGGGCAGAGAAGAGGGAGGTGTGGTGGCCGACTTTGGTTTTCAGTTGAATGAGATCTAGGACACAAACTTCTGGGCATCTTGTGATTGTTTAGAGCCTGGGTGGGAGGTCCCACCCTAAGTGTGGGTGGCAGTGCCATTCCTTGCGTTGAAGTCCTGGATCAAATAAAAAAATAATAATAAGAGAGAGAGCAACTGAGCACCAGCACTCATCTCTCTGCTTTCGACTGTGGGTGCAGCTGTCCCATGTCATGCAGTGTGACAGCTGCCTCCCCCTCCTGCCCACAGGTCTTCCCTGCAGGATGGGCTGTGAGCCAAAAATAAATCCTTCCTTCCTTAAGTTGCTTTGCCAGGTATTTTGTCACAGTGATGAGAAAAGGAACTGGTAGCAAGGTAGGAGGGTAGCTCAATGTACAATATATACTTGTTGTAAAAAGAAAATAAATCACACGTCACATGATAATAAACTGGTGCCAAGAAGCTCCTGATTTGCCGTCTACACGTGAGCCAGGAAAGCTGGTAACATGGTTCCACTGAGTCTGAAAGCCCAAGGAACAGGAGGAGCAGTTGTGTGAGTTCTGGGTCAGGCTCTGAGGCCTGAGAATCAGGTGCACAGTGTTCAGTGTCTGGAGGTGGGAGACCACTAAAGCCTCATCTTAGTCAAGAACAAGCTGTCCCATCTCTTGTCCTTTTGTTCTTTCTAGTCTTTCCCCGATGGGCTCCTACTGGGATGGTTAGCTTTAACGTCAATTTGACATAACCTAGAATAGTGTGGGAGAGAGTCTCGATGGGACTGCTTTGGATTGGCTTTGGATTGGCTCCTAGGCATGTCTGCGGAGACCATCATTAGGTTAATTGTTATGGAAAGCCTCAGCTCACTGTGGGCAGCACCATCCCCTAGGTAGGGGTCCTGAACTGTATTCAAGTGGAGAAATAGACCTGAGCAAGCAAGCATGTATGTGTTCATTTCTCTCTACTCTTGACTGTGGATGTGATGTGACTATAGCTTCTGCCTTGACTTCCCCACAGTGATAGACTAGAACCTGGAACTGTCTTCCTCCCCTAAGTTGCTTGTTTTCAAGCTGTTCTATCGTAGCAACAGGAATGCAACTGGAACACCTGCCTAGCTGCACTGGGGAGGGCAGTCTTTACCTAGCCCAGCAGTTCAAATGGCAGCCTTACCCACAAGCATCTTCCCAGACACACCATGAATAATGCTTAATCACGTATCTGGACATGCTTTGTTTCTGTCGAGACATATAAAATTAACCACGGCAGGAGGTAAGGAATGGAAAGAGGGTCTCCTTTATTTCTGTGTTTCAGTAGAAGCTCTTGATGTTCCTCTTTCAAAGCACGTGCACACTTTATAAAAATTAATGTCTCTAATGTCAATAAATCCCCTGCTGTGTACAGAAAACTTGAAAAGAAGTCTTCCCTGTCTTCATTTGATAAAGGCTGAACAATATTTACAGTACATGGATTGGGGAAGTGTGGGTTCATCAGGCTTCTCAGAACTCACTTCCTTCAGTCTCATCCCGCCTACCCCAAGAGACTGGGGTTCAATTAGAAAACATGATTGCACATGCTCCTTAGGCTGTCAATATTTTATAACGCACTATACCTTATTTGCTGCTACGATCTCTGTGAATGCCTGAACTGTGTATTAAGCCATGTGGAGACCACAAAAGACCAAGAAAATAAGGCTTCTGCCAGCAAGGAATTAGCAGTCTCCCTAGGCGAGGAGACAGGACGACACCACAAACCCATTACAGTACATTACCCTGGACCGGAAGGGGCCAGAAAGGCGAGAGCCATTACTCTCCATTCATTGTAGCTCCCCTGGGCCCCACAGGTAATAAGACCTTGATAAATATGTGTTAATGGAGGGACGGATCAATGGCCTGACAGCCCGTTAAATCAGAGCCTGGACACAGTGGTGACTGTGCATGCTGGCAGCATCCGAGAAGCAGAGATGGAGGAAGGGGCTATACTTAGCCAAGGAGCCAAGTCCGGGCTTTGTCCCCAGTGTGGCACTACACCTCTCAGAGGGGAAGAAGATGAGCATGGCAGCCCCACGAGGGCCTACGGACCAGACAAGGGAAGATTCCCAGAAGATTCCCAGTAGTAAGAAGGGAATCAAAGCATTGAAGCTGAAAAATGAGAGGAGGGCCAGGGAGACTAGGGAGCTGTGTCCTGTGCCCTGTGACAGCTGCACACTGAAAGGAAGCAGTGACGAACAGGACTGACGGAGTCCGACAGGACAAGAAGGCCTTAGAACCACAGGGAGGCAGGGCCAAAAGGAATCTTATCCCCTGCAGGCCCAAAGGGCCCTAGCTAGAGGGGCTGTTGTCTTTCCATTAAGAAATTCATCTTGGGGCTGGAGAGATTCCTCAGTGGTTAAGAGCGCCTACTGCTCTTGCAAAGGACCTGAGTTCGATTTCCAGCACCCACATGGCACCTAAGAACAGTCTTTAAGTCAGGTGTGGTGGCACACACCTTTAATCCCACCACTCGGGAGGCAGAGGCACAGATCTCTGTGAGTTCAAGGCCAGCATGGTCTACAGAGTGAGTTCCAGGCCAGCTGGGGCTATCAAGAAACCCTGTCTCGGGGGCTGGAGAGATGACTCAGCAGTTAAGAGCACTGACTGCTCTTGCAGAGGGGTTCGATTCCCAGCACCCCCATGGCAGCTAAGAACCGTCTTTAACTCCAGTTCCAGGGGAATCCGACGCCCTCTTCTGACCTCCGCCACATTGCATGACACGGATGCACCAACCTACATGCAGATAATACATTCATACATATAAAAAATAATTTAGAAAATTTTTTTTAAATTTAAAAAAAAAAACAAGACAAAAACAAAAAAAAAAAAAAAAAAAAACACCTCATTTTTTCCATGACCTAGAATAAGCTGAAAAACATCTGAGTATGAGGGTCTCTCACTCAGAAGTTGAAACATTTTGTTTTACTCTATGAGAGACAACAAATTCCATAAATCACAAAGGGCCTAGGAGTGTCCCAGGTCAGCCAAGGCGGGGGCTGGGCACACTTGAGTCCTCACCCCACAGTCCTAGCGTTGGTCACCTCTCTTGGCTGCAGCTCTTTCTGAGACCTCCCAGGTTGTGAAAGGAAACAGGAAAAACATTCTGAGACGCAAGGCTCCCACCCAGGACTCAGTGGGCCTCAGTGTTGGGGGGTCTTATAAACCAGAGAAATCTGGGTAAAGATAGTGGTTTTTGATTTAGACTTGAAAGTGACAGGATTTCAATAGGCAGAGTAGGCAGGGCAGGCCATTTCCGGTGGGAACTTCAAGGGGCAAAGCCCTAGAGAAGAGCGTGTGGAGGGAACCACAGGGTTTTGCCCGTGGGGCCTCTAGCTGGGCGTCCTGGAGGCCCTAGGGAGCCAAACACAGGCAGACTTCCCTGGAGTCAGGGGGAGCTGACCTCCACATAGGCCTGGAGGCGGAGCCTTGCTAATGACTCACCCTGGGCAAGACAGTGTGGGGTTTTATCTATTTCACAACTGGCTTCAAAGGGGGAAGATGGGGTGACGAAGAGGTGACGTGGACCAGGTTAATGATCAAAGTGACAACTGGTGGTTCATTCAGAAAAATATCAATAGTCTCCTCCAATCATTTACCAAGTAAAGAAGGAAGGGCACCCGCAGCACTGACGTCTAGATGTGGTCAAGGCTTGGTCAAAAGAAAAGCACATTGTTTTCTGCCCTCAATTTCAATTTTTTTATTTTTTTTTTATTTTTTCTTTGTAGTGCATGTGTCACTGTCTGCATGTTCAGGGTTTGATGCACATGTGTGCATTGCCATGGAGGTCAGAAGTGGGTGTCGGATTCCCCTGGAACTGGAGTTAAGATGGTTCTCAACTGCCTTGTGGGTGCTGGGGATCGAACCCAGGTCCTCTGTAAGAGCGGTTGGCGCTCTTAACCACTAGGCCATCTCTCCAGGCCTCTGCACGTCCTTCAAAGCTTTTCAGGGGCCATCTCCCCATTAGCACCACCTCTCCCTCAGATATCGGGACCCCCCCAAGCCAAATACCCTATATCAGCACACACTAGTGACATGTAGATATGGCTGTCCCTACAGTGCCAGTCCCTCGGCTGGAATAGGTGGGTGAGATGATCACGTGAGACCTATGAAGGATATGGAATTATATAAAGGCAAGTTCTTCAACTGGAGACTCCTAACACAGAGTCTTGTCTTCAGTGTCAACCCAGAACCAAAGTGATTGGAAGTCCCAGGCAGGCACTGGAGTGAGGGTCCTTGAGAGCCCCTGACTTCCACGACCTCTGAGAGCATGTGCAAAAGCCCCCATGTTTCCTTTACCGGTTGCTTCCGCACGCAAGCACTGTTTGCTCTGCACACAGTGGTGTTGCAATCTGTGAGGGTGTCTGAGCTCCCAATAACTTTGAGTCGGGCGCCGGATGAGCGTTCCAGGCTCTTGCCAGCGTTCTCAGCCAAATTGATTTTGTTTTTCCCTGAAGAAATTATATGAAATGTTGACATGGGTAAACCAATTCCGAAGTGAAATCTGATTCAGCTCATCTTTTTTGGCTGCCTTAATGGAAATGTATTTATATAATAGTATTCTCTTTTGAACTTGCCAGTGATCCAGTGGGAATGTTATTACTGCTACCAACTAAACATTTTTGTTTACATGTCATTATTTATTGTGGGGGAGGAAGGTAGGGATGGATATTTATTATTTATTTATTTATTTATTTATTTATTTGTGGTGCTTGGGATGATGGGTGTGTGGAGCTCAGAGGCAACTTTCAGGAGTTGGTTCTGCCCCCCCCACCCCTATCTGGGTCCTGGGGATGAAATGGGGGTCCTTGACACTTTCCCTGCTGAGCTCTCTGATGCTTCCACTGGCTTTTAAGCCATCCATGTCATGAGTATATGGGAATTAAAACAAGTTCTCTGCAAGGTTGGTGGTGCACTCGGTTGGTCCCAACACTCGGAAGGCACAAGCAGGTGAATTTCTGTAAGATCAGGGCCAGCCTCATCTGCATAGGGAGTTCCAGGCCAGCCAGGGCTACATGGGGACCTCATCTCAAAACCAAACAAACAAATCCTCTTTAGTGCTTTAGTGCTTGGGAATACAAAGTTTATGACAAGCCTGGTATGATGGCCCATGCCTTTATTCTCAGCACAGAGGAGGCAGAAGCATGTAGATCTCTACTGTAAAGTCAAGGCCAGCCTGGTTTACATAGCAAGTTCCAGGCCAGCCAGGGTTACACAATGAGACCCTGTCTCAAAAACTAAACAAGGTTTTGACAAATTTTCTTCTTACTAATTCTGATTTTATTAGGGTTCTTGGCTGGAGTTTTAAGTGCCTATTTTCCTATCAAAGAAGCATGCTGATCAAATGCAAATGTTAACACTGTACAAGTTATGAATACGAGAGTCCCATTTAAGTAGAATTGATTCTTACCTGTTTCATCTCCAGTGGACTCTGTATGTAACATTTTCTTAGCTTAGGTAAAGGTCTTAGAGCAGCTGAAGATAGTAAGACTCTATTTTAAGACATTTATCAATAATTCAGGCTGGGATTTCTTCTCTCTAACCTTAACAGGCAAAGTACAGATGTAGCCACTCGAACAAGAAATAGAGGTTTGCACATATCATTTAAAGTTAAGAGTGGCAGCAACAGAGGGATTAAAAAAAAACAACAACTAAGTATGAAACTCAGGAAGACAAAAGCTAGGGAAGGACTCTACTTCCATCTACCTCAATCTACCACAAAAAGGAAGCAATAGAACACCCTGGAGCTGATGAAATTAGGAAACAATTCAAGATTATTACAGCATGTTGAATTTTGAAGCAAACCACAGCAGAAACATCTGATAAGGGTCTCCTTAGGAGAACTGGGCCAGGCGTGGGAGAGGCAGGCCAGGACAGCAACACTTTCCACTGTGTTTTTATATGTATTAATTCTGTCAATCATATTTTAATAAGAAGTGAATATGTGTGTATGTGAATTCCTTATATACAAGGACTGTATTATTACTCATTGTTACCTTTCTTAGTAGTTACCCCAACATCAATAAAATAATGGTAAGAGCAGAACTAATCATTTGGGGTTTTGTTGTTGTCTTTGTTTTGAGACATGGTCTCACCAGCCCAGGTCAGTCTGGACCTCTTGATCCTCCCAGGAGACGGAATGTGCTACCACACCTGCTGTACCACTTTATGTATTGTGTGCACATAACTGACACATTAATGCACAACATGCATGTGGAGGTCAGAGGACAGCTTTGAGAAGTCAATTCTCTCCTGACACCTTTCTGTGGATTTGGGAGACTGGCCTTTTTTAAATTTTTATTTATTCTTGTATGTATATGACTGTACTGTCTGCATGTAGGTTTGTGCACCCGTGTTGTGCAATGCCACAGAGGTCAGAAGAGGGTGTCGGATTCCCCCTGGAACTAGAGTCAAAGACGGTTCTCAGCCGCCATGTGGGTGCTCAGGATTGAACCCGGGTCCTCTGCAAGAGCAGTCGGCACTCTAAACCACTAGGCCATCTCTCCAGACTGGAGATTGGCATTTTATATGTTGTAAATTAAATGGGGATTTAAGTAAATGAGCAAATAAATGCATATAAAACTTTAAACAAATGATGGCTGTATGAGTCCATGCCTCTGAAACTGTCTTGCTACAGATATCACTATCTACATGCAAAAAGCTTTAGCCTCTTAAACTACATCTAAAATAGCTAAGAATATTGTGAAGAAATCAGTAAGAACTGGTGGGAGCCAAAAGGGAAAATTTAGATTCTCAAAGTAAGTGGAGAGATTCTGTCTGGTAATAGAACTTAATCCATGCTAACGGAGTGCTGGCAATGAAGCTGTATGGAGTGTCCCTCAGCACTTTCAGCTTTATATACCAGAGTATTATTTGCATGCAGACTTAAATGTCATAGACATCAAGGCTTAATGCAAAATTAGTTTGCTTAAGTGGCTGTGTCTTTGAGCCCAGAGAAGGTCACACAGATTCAAGAGTGTATGGATTCAGTAGCACAACCCAAATTCCAGGACTTTTCACTGTTAACTGCTTTCTCTATGTATGTATTTTTAAACCATACTTTGATCTACTTAAGGTGTACATTCAAAGATAAAACACTCGGGTGGCTGAAAGAAACACAGCAGAAAAACAAGAGCTCTGGTGCTAGAGAAGCTGCTCAGTGGGTAAGATCACTTGCAGCTCTTGCAGAGGACCACAGTTTGGTTCCCAGCACCCACATCAGACAGCTCACAATCACTTAACTCCAAATTCAGGGGATCCAACGTCTCTGGGGGTACTGCACTCATGTGCACAAACCTACACAGACATACACACACACACACACACACACACACACACACATACACATGTCTTTTTCAAAAACAATTTCAGCCGGGTGTGGTGGGGGGCACATGCCTTTAATCCTAGCACTTGGGAGGCAGAGGCAGGTGGATCTCTGAGTTCAAGTCCAGCCTGGTCTACAGAGCAAGTTCCAGGACAGCCGGAGCTACAGGGAGACCCTGTCTCAACAAGACCAAAAAAAGAAAAAAGTTCAAGTTGTATATAAAAGAAAAAAATATGACGGGACCAAGATTTATCAAGCACTCACCTTGTATAGGAGTTCTAAGCAGTTTTTATACATTAACTGATTTAATCTTCACAACACCCTTATGAAAAGATTTTATTAACCCCTGTTTTACAAAAGATAAGGCTGAGTTACTGGAAGCATAAATAACTTACATTGGGTCATAGAGCTGGTATTAGATCTATGATCATTTTTTGGAATTGTAATTAACTTGCGGAAATGTTCTGAAGGTCACGAAGAAAGCTAGTGGCCCTCCACATAGCATCTCCCAGTAACATAGAACGTTTTCATATACTAAGAAACCAAACTGATACATTACTATGAATGCACACTTATTTGAGCTTTACTATTGTTTTTCTTTCTTTTTTTATTTTTATTTTTGTATGTGTATGAATGTATTGTCTGCATGCAGGTATGTGCACCCGTGTCGTGCAATGCCGCGGAGGTCAGAAGAGGGTCTCGGATTCCCCTGGAACTGGAGTTCTCCTGGAATTGGAGTTACAGACGGTTCTTAGCCACCATGTGGGTGCTGGGGCTCAAACCCGAGTCCTCTGCAAGAGCAGTTGGCACTCTTAACCGCTAGGCCATCTCTCCAGCCCTATTGTTTGTTTTTCCTACTAATATCCTCCATCTGTTCCAGGGTACCATATTGCATCTATTTATCTTCTCCTCCCAGTCTCTTACCTGTGAGGTTTTCTCAGTCTTTCTTTGGTTTCTTTGACTTAAAGATCTACTAGAATCATTATACAGACTTATCACCCTTTGTACAATGTGCCTTAATTTCAGCTCATCTGGTGCTTTTTTTCATTGTTGGACTCAGGTAAAGAGTTATAGACGGAGTAAAGGACCCACCTCCAAGATGGATCCGAGAGGAAAAAAAAAGTTATAGACATGAAGTTCATGCTACAGCACACATGGGGAAGCAAAAGGAGCCTCGAGGTGCACACCTTGGCTCACATCTGCTCACACACCTGCAGCTCTACTCCATGGGCCAGAGGCTAGTACGTTTTCAAGACGTAGCAAGCAATTTCGGAACTCTGAAACTCTGCCCATTCTACCTGCTGTGGTTTGAATATGAAACGTCTCCATGAGTTGGTGTGTTTGAACACTCAGCCCCCAGCTCGTGGTGGGAGGTTACAGAACCTTTAGGAAGTGAAGCCTTGCTGAAGGAAGTGCGTCAGGGTGGGCTTTGAGAGCTGATGGCTCCACCCCACTTCCTGCCCCCTCTTGTTTCTCATCTTCCAGGGTGTGGATGAAATGTGGACAGCTCCCTGTCCCTGCCACCATGCCGTCCCCACCATGATGGACTCTGTCCTTCTGAAATTGTAAGCCAAAAATAAACCTTTTTTTCCTCAAGTTGTTTTCTGTCAGAGTATTTTATTACAGCAACAGAAGAAAAAATTAATACATTACCTAACCTATACATGAAATCTACCAATCTCCCCTCCCTCCACCAAGATGAGACTTACTACTTTGCCCTTCATTCGTCTGCATTTAGCATTCGTAGGCCACTGGTAGTAATAGTGACCCAAGTTGGCTCCCCATCCCCTTGGGTGTCTTCATGAAATCTTCTGCTGGTTTCCTGCCAGAGTCCCAGACCTGTCAGAGAGAGGGCTTTATAGAGCTGTCTCCTGCCCCTGCCGGAGGAGCCAGCCTCCAGTCAAAGGTGTTACAATGTGAGGCTAATTACTATGGCCTTTTAATATTCTCTCCTCTCAGGCCCTCCCTGGGGAAGGATAAAATAAAATTCTACCTAATAATAAATGAAATTAAAGGCAGCCTGAGAGCCTTCAGCAGACAAGTGACCTTGGACGAAGCAGTTGACTGAGACCTAAAGTCTCATTTACACAAAGGGAAGAGGACAGAGGAGGCCCCCCTTTTCTTCTTTGCTGAAATTCAGAGCATCAAAAGGGAGTTATGGTGGAACTGAGAGGAAGCCATTACGCAATCGGCCTTGGAAGCAGGTACAGCCTTGACAGAACACGCACTTGGGGGCTGAGCCTTGTTCTTTTATGAACACCTTGAATGCATTCTCCTGTACACTTTAACTTTACTCATTTGGTGGTTTTATTGCCCTGGTGTGTGTGTGTGTGTGTGTGTGTGTGTGTGTGTGTGTGTGTGTGTTTATGCATACATGTGGAGGCCAGAAGTCAACCTTCAAAGTCTTCCTGTTATTTTGAGAGTCTCTTACTGAATCTGGAATGCACCAGTTCAGCCAGGCTGGCTGGCTGGAGAGCCCAGGCCTCCTTTCTCGCTTCCTCTGCACACCACCACACCTGGCTTTTTCTGTGGGTTCTGGGGATTGAACTCAAGTCCTTATGCTTGCACAGCAAGTATTTTACTAACAGAGCCATCTCTCCAGCCCTATTGATTTTTTTTAATTTATTTTTATGTGCATGAGTGTATTGCCTGGAAGTTTGTAAGTGTACCCATGTCATGCAGAGGACAGAAGAGGACATTGGATCCCATTGAACCAGAATTACAAATAGATTTTAGCCATAATTCAGGGACTGGAATTGGAACCCTGGTCTTCTGCAAGAATAGCCAGTGCTCTTAGCTACTGAGGGATCTCTCCAGTCGTCCAGCCCTATGAGTTTTAATCACGAGCTGTATTATATGAATGTGACAGACAGCTCCCTGCTGCTTCCCTGACATGATGGACTCTCTCCTTCTGGAACTGTTCTCTCCAAGAAGATGGTGCCCACGGGAATGGAGAGATGACTCATGGGTTAAGAGCAATGGCTGCTGCTGCAGAGGACTCAGATCCAGGTCCTAGCCTCCACATGGCAGCTGACAACCATCAGTAACTCCAATTCCATAAGATTCAATACCCTCTTCTGGCTTCCATGGCCAATGCATGACACAGGTACACTTACATCCATGCAGGCAAAACATTCATACACATGAAAAGTAAAAAAAATGAATAAATATAATTTTAAAATAATATGTTAATCCATTTTGGTTTTGAATAAACACAATCATCGTCTCCTGAATTTATCTATGACTTTCTGGTTGGACTTAATTTGTCTATGAAAGTCTTACATGTTACTAAGCACAGTTAGCTGTACGTCATTTACTTTCATTGCTGCATGATAGTTTTGAATGAAACATACCAGAATTTCCTCATGCCATCATTAACAGATATTGGGCTATTTGTAGTTGAGAGCCAACAAGAACAACACGGACAGGAATCTTCTGGCATTTGTCCCCTGGCTCATGTGCATTACAAAGTCTTCTTCCCATGTGTTGGTGTGTGCCTTTAATTTCAGCAGTCAGGAGGCAGAGGCAGAGAGATCACTGTGGGGTCATGGTCTCTACACATGAATTGTGGGGGCCACACTCAAACTATAGCATGGGCTCATATTTGTGATGGTTAGGAGACAAATCTGTGCATGTCTGTGCTCTCACATGTTTCTAGATTAAGTTAATTGAGGTGGAAAGGCGACCCACCTGACTGTGAGCAGCACCATTCCATGGACTTGGGGTCCTAGACTCAATAAACAAGAGAGAGTGAGCTGAGCACAGCATTCATCTCTTCCTGCTTCCTGACTGCAGGTACAAGGTGACCAGCTGCCTGCACTCCTGCCGCAAGGCCTTCCCCTCCATGATGGTGTGCACCCTCGAACCATGAGCCAAGATAAACCCTCTTCCCTTAAGGTGCTTTGTCAGACATTTTACTCGGCAGTGACAGAAATAAGTAATACAGGATTCCAGAAGGCTCAGTGCACAGTACACACATAGTAGAAAAGTAACTGAAGCAATAATGAAGCCGGACATCTTTCATATGATTCTGAGTCACATGTTCTCCTCTCCTGTAAACACCTGTTCATATAATTTGCTGTTGAGTCATTTGTTTTGTTCTTACTGCCTCATAAAAATTATTCTCTATTCTGGAAGTCCCTTGTGGTTCTATGTTGCAAATATCTCCCCTAGATTTGGACCATCCATTTGCTCTCTTAAAGGTGTCTTCTAATAAAAATGTTTATTGTGGGGCTGGAGAAATGGGTCAGCTGTTCAGCTGTGACATTCAACATATTAATATGTGGGGCTATGATAGTGGGTATCTGTAGTGTTAAATATATTCTTTAAAAAATATTTTTCAGACAGGGTCTCCCTATAGCCCCAGTTGGCCTGGAATTCTCTATGTAGACGAGGCTGATCTTGAACTCACAGAGGTCCACCTGACTCTGCCTCCTGAGTACTGGGATTAAAGACATGTTCCACCATGCCCAACTATTTTATTATTTTTATTTTACATGTTGTCCTAGTTTGTCTTTCCATTGCTGTGACAAAACACTCTGACACCAACTTGGGGAGGAAAGGGTTTATTCAGCTTACATCTCCTGGGTCACATCTCATCACTTAGGGAGCCCAAGACAGGAACTCAGGGCAGGAACCTGGAGGCCATGGAGGACTGCTGTTCACTGGCTTGCTCTCTACTGGCTTGCTCTCTGGCTCATGCCCAGCCTGCCTTCTTATACTGTCACTGCTCAACAATCAAGACAATACACCACAGATGTGGCCACAGGCCAATCCAATGGAGCCAATTCCCCAACCGAGGCTCCCTCAACCCAGGTGTGTCAAGTTGACACCAAAGCTATCCAGCACAATTGACCCCTTGTCAACTTGACACACAAACACATCACTATTAAACCACCTTTCCAGTTCTTATCCCCAAAGTATGATGTTAACACTAATCACAACCTAAGACAGTACATCCTTAAAAGCCCCACAGTCCTTAAAATGTCCAAACACTTAAAAGTCCAGTCTATTAAAAGTCTCTTAACTGTGGGCTGCTGTAAAATCCAAAACAAGTACTGTCTTATTTCAAAGGGAAGAATCAGGCACTCTCAAACAAAACCTAAGTCCAGCAAGGTAGCTCAAAGCTGACATCTGGAAATTCACTCACGATCTTCTGAGCTCCCAAAGGTCTCGCAGCTCCCCCTCTCCACTCACTGCCGTCCGTTGCACACTCATCTCGCAGGCCCAGGCCGGACGCCATTCTACACCTACACCGCTGCTCTTGCGGGCGTCCCCAGTCGCGTCCACCCGCAGCATCTCCAAGAAAGGCTGGGGTCCTAAGCTGTAAATCTGATGCATGCATCCGTTCACCAATGTCTCTTCGACCTCTCCTGGTCAAAGCCTCAGGCTTCTCTCCAATCGCACCCCTGCAACTCCCACTGGTCCTCACAGCAACCCGAGGCACATCCCCAATGTAATCTTTCTATGCCTCTCAGTTTGCCAAGCCTGCGGCTGCTCTCTTGTACCCCCTCAAGTTCACATCCGGAACCATTCATGAAGAACCTACATTTACCAAGTCCGCTTGTTCGGATGGGGACCTTGGGATGTAGCGCAAGGGCCTTCATTGGGTCACTAGCTTCTGTGTGCCTGACCTTGAGAGATATCTCCCCAGAAAAAGTTCCACCTCAGTTGATCTGGCTCTTGCTTTACTTACAGCTGATTTTTCATGCCCCAGCCTAACAGCATCAATTGCTCCAAACACAAATAGTTCACTCAGTCTGTCTCTTCCTAAACCTAAGCTGATCAGTCCACCCAGCTGAACCAGAACCCAACACACTTACCCAGTCTGAATAAAATCTTGCTTCTCTCTGAAACTTCCACAGACCTATCAGGCCCCATTTTCTACAAATCCTTCACAGCAAACTGCCTCCAACGTCCACAGCAACCAATTTTTAGCATCAATGATCTTCACCAGCCCAACAGTTCCAAAACGCCTCCTACAATCCTTCCCTCAAAACCGCCTAAGTCAGTCTATTTCACAGCAATACCCCGCTCGTCTGGTACCAAATATCTGTCCTAGTTGTCTTTCCATTGCTTGACAAACACTCTGACACACAACTTGGGGAGAAAGGGTTTATTCAGCTTACATTCCTGGGTCACATCTCATCACTTAGGGACCCAAGACAGAAACTCAGGGCAGAACTGGAAGCCATGGAGGATGCTGTTTACTGGCTTAGCTCTCATACTGCTTGCTCCTCCTGGCTCATGCCAGCCTGCCTCTATACTGTCACTCTCAAACATCAAGACAATATCACCACAGATGGGCCACAGCCAATCCAATGGAGCCAATTCCCCAATCAGGCTCCCTCAACCCAGGTGTGTCAATGTTGACACCAAAGCTATCCAGCACACATGTATAAGTGTTTTGCTTGCATATACATAAGTATATCACATGCATTCAGTACCTGCAGAGGCCAGAAGAGGGCATCATATCTCCTGATACCAGAGTTCCAGACAGTTATGAGCCACCATGTGGATGCTGGGAACCAAATCTGGGTCATCTGGAAGAGCAGCAGGTGCTCTTAACTGCTGAGCTATCTTCCAGCCCCATGCGTATGTACATTCTATACATAGTACATCTGAAATATAATATTAATATATTCCCAAATGGTATTTTTATTATATCCACTTCTAATAGCGTGTGTGTGTGTGTGTGTGTGTGTGTGTATGTGTGTTGCTTGTGTGTGGTTTATGCACACAAATGTGCAGGTGCACATACATGTTCATGTACATGCAGAGGTCAAAGCAGAATGTCTGGGTGTCTTCCTCTATCACATTCTTGCCTTGAAATAGGGTCTCTCTGTGAACCAGAGCTTGCTGGCTTTTGGCTGAGGCAATTGGGGCAGCAAGCTCTTGGAATCCTGTCTCCACCATGCAGTGTTAGGGATATAGGCACACACTGTCATGCCCAGCTTTTTTTATATGGGCGTAAGGATTCAAACTCAGGTCTTCATGTTTGCAGAGCAAGGCTTTTACCCAGCAAGCCATGTCCCAGCCTTTCTTTTTTTTTTTGGTCTTTTTGAGACAGGGTCTCCCTGTAGCGCTGGCTGTCCTGGAACTCACTACATAGACCAGGCTGGCCTAAACTCACAGAAATCTGCCTGCCCCTGCCTCCCAAGTAGTGTACACCACCCCCAGCCTTTTCTATGCATTTTTTTTTCTGTATGTGTATCAATATACTGTCTGCATGCAGGTCTGTGCAGCCGTGTCGTGCAATGCCGCGGAGGTCAGAAGAGGGTGTCGGATTCCCATGGAACTGGAGTTCTCCTTGAATTGGAGTTTCAGACGGTTCTCAGCCGCCATGTGGGTGCTGGGGATCGAACCTGGGTCCTCTGCAAGAGCGGTCGGTGCTCTTAACCGCTAGGCCATCTCTCCAGCCCTTCTATGCATTTTTAATCCCCCATATGAATTCATTTTTTGCAAGGGACCAAGGGGACACTAATTAACCTCTTAACTCTCATCAAGGAAGCTCCCTTATGTAAGAGGGGGCCAGGAACAGATTAGCAGGACTCTGTAGAGTGTGGATCCATGGACAGCTTGCCTATATTCAGCTTCACTCACCCAGAGCTCAGGGAACATTGCAGAAGAGGAAGCAGAAGGATTGTAAGAGCCAAGGTGGTGGTGCAAGACCATAGAATCCTACAAGCTCCTGGAACCTTGTTCATATGAACCTACAGCATTGATAACAGCTTGCACAAGACCCATACAAGCTCATCCAGACAAAAATCCAGCATAGAACTGCAGAAATGGGTAGCAGAACCCAAGCTTACCTGAATATTGGCAGCTGATTATGGTTGGCCTTCTTTAAGAAAAGGACTCTGGATAGGCTGACTAGAGCTCAGAGGATGAACTGGCAGTGAAGAATAGCCAGGGAGAATAATTTGGCACAATAGACCCTAACACAATGACAGAATATATGAACTGGGGGGGAGGGGGAGGCTGTGGGAGGGGCCTATTGGAGGAGCCTATGAGAGGGGACCGTGGGAGGGGAACCGATGGAGAAGGGGTTTAAAAGTGGTTAAGACTGATTGAGATGTTATGTATGAAACAGACAAAAATTCAAAAAAATTATTCTTTGATCTATGGGTCTTTAGTAGTATGTTTTTCAATAGCAAGGCATGGTGGCTCAATCCTGTAACCCTACCACTGGGAAAACTGAAGCAAGAGGATTGTCATGAGTTCAAGATCAATCTGGGCAGGAGAATGAGCCACAGCATCAAAACAAAAAGGATGTTTTTGTAACTTCAAATGTAAGGAATTGTTTTCCTAATTATATCTTTGTTCTTGATTTCTGACTTAATTACTCTTGAAATTTATTCAAAGCAAAGAGGACACGATTACACCCACCAGGCAGAGTGTGCTCCATATGTTCATCTGATCACGTTCATGAATGCATTCTTCCCATTGTCTGCATCCTTAGTGATCGTCACCTGCTCAGTCTATGAGCTCGTAAGCCCTTGGGGTGCATGATGGATCTGAACCTCTTCCCTGCTAGGGCTGCTTTATTTTATTTAGAATTTATAGATACATCAAGGTCTTGCTAATTAAGAATTATACACATTTGGAAATTCATAATTTTATTGTAGCATGGCACCTTATTTATCACCTTCAAAGCTGTTCACTTTGAAATCTGCCTTTTTTCTAATATTAGTATATCTTCCAGCTGTATGAATATATATTTGTCTCATTGTGACAAAATACCTGACAAAAACAACTTAAGGGAGGAAGAGTTTATTTTGCTCACAGCTCCAAGATGCAGTTCATCCATGGCAGCAGGATGTGGAAGCTACTACCCACGCTGCAGCTACAGTGAGGCAGTCTAGGACCCGAGCCCCTGAGATAGTGCTGCCCATATTGAAAGTGGGTCTTCCCACCTCCACCCATCTAATTAGATAATCCTTTACAGACATGCCCAGAGCCCTGTCTCCTAGGTGATTCTGGATCTCATCAAGTTGTGGGTGTTAAGAAGCACACCAGCTGTCTTTTGATTAGTGTTTGCCTGTTACATCTTTTTCCATTCTTTCAGTTCAATAATGGTGGTGGGGTGTTGTTTTATTTTGTTTTTTGTTGTTGTTGTTTGTTTGTTTAGCTGGTTTTTTATTGGGGTTTTGGGTTTAGATTTTTGTGGTGGTGGTGGTGGTGGTGGTGGTGGTGGTGGTCCTGGTTGGGTTTGGGCTTTGCAGAATCCTTGCTATGTAGTCCAGAGTGGCCTCCAACTCATTATGTAGACCAGGCTAGCAATCCTCCTGCCTCTGCCACTGATCTGTTGGATTTACAGCATGCTCCACCATACCTGACCTCATTCCTTGACTTTCAGTCTTTCTGTGTCCTTATGTTTGAAATACGCATCTTATAGATAACATCCACTATATCATACTTCATTAGGTAGGTTTTATTGCATTTCTTTAACTAGCTTATTTTATCTTTTATCTGGAGATTAAAGTATTAATATATTTGCCAGGTATGGTGGTGCATGCCTTTAATCCTAGCACTCAGGAGGCAGAGGCAGGTGGATCTTTGTGAGTTCAAGGCCAGCCTGGTCTACAGAGAGAGTTCCAGGATAGCGGCTACAGGGAGACCCTGTCTCGAAAAGACCAAAAAAAAAGTATTAGTATATTTGATAAGTACTAATGTATTTGAACTTATTTCTGCCTTCTTATTGTGTATCTTATATCTGTCTCACTTTCTCATATCCACTTCTCATAAGTTAAAGATGATTTTTTTTACCATCCTAGCCAGGCGTGGTGGTGCACACCTTTAATCCTAGCACTGCGGAGGCAGAGGCAGGCAGATCTTTGTGAGTTCAAAGGCACCCTGGTCTAGATAGTGAGTTCCAGGCCAGCTGGAGCTACAGGGAGACCCTGTCTTAAAAAGACAAAAAAGAATTTATTCCATCCTTTCCCGTTTTAGTTTTTGTCTGTTATTTCTCTTGTTTTAGTGATTGTCATAAAATTTCAGGATACATCTTCAAAGTTATTTTATTTATCTATATTTATTTCAATTCTAGTCATTGATTTTGTTTAAAATGTTTAAACATGTACTTGCACACACCCACACCCATCAGTGTGTCATCACCTACATGGAGTTCAGAAGACAACTTTCCAGAATCAGCTGTCTCTCTCCACCATGTGGATTCTGGGGGTCGACGGTGGATTGTCAGGCTTGGTGGCAGATGTCTTCACGGACAAGCCATCCTTCCAACCCCTTATTGAAGTTTTAATTTCAATTATTATATTTCACATTTTTAGACATTAGATTTGCTTGTTTCTTTTTTCAGTTCTATTTACTTCTGTCACAAATTTCCAAAGTATCATTTTTATATCTTTGAGTGCATCTTACAGATTTATCTTACTGATTTATTTTACTATGGGCAGTCAATGAATAAAGAATCTGGATCTGTAGATGATCCATTACTACTGTCGGATTTTTTTCTTTTTTTATAACTTTTTTTCAAAGCAAATTTTTATTGAAGCTTTGTGCATTTCATACAAACTTACTGCTGCTTCTTTTTAGTGCAGTGCATTGCTTCCTGGTGTGTTTTGTAACTTCTGACTATAAACTGCATTTTCCTTCTCATTTATTTGGCGACATGAGAAAATTTGGTGAGTCCTCTAGAATATTTTTTTGATTTATTCACATAGTCATGTGACATTGCAAAGTTGAGAATTTCAGAGTTAAAGTTTTTTTTCTTTTTTTGAGTTAGATAAAGTTTTAAAGATATTATTTTTATTTTTATTTGTGTGTGTGCACATGTGGTGTGTGAATATGGGTTTGTGCACATGTGTACAGTTGCCCATGGAGGTCAGAGAGGCGGTCAGATCTCCTGAAGCTAGAGTTCCAGGCAGCTGTGATCCCCCTTATAAGTGTGCTGGAAAATGAACTGGGGTCCTCTTCAAGAGCAGTGTGAACTCTTAACCGCACAGCCATCTCCCAGACCCTCAGAGCTGGATATTTAGAACCACGCGCGCTATGAATCTGATCAGCAAAGACAAAGGAAATTGGACTTGTCTGCGCCAAGGTGATCACGTGGGTTTCCTTGCATCTGTTTTGTGCTCACCAAAAGCATCCTTTGGGATCTCCGCTTTCTTTGAAAATTTTCTGAGATACTGTAGCTTGGTGAAACTCTGGAGTCGGGCTCTTATCTCCCATCCCACGTGTTCTCCAGGGCAGCAACTCAAAGCTTTGTCACCTGGCAGAAATTAACAAGTGGAAACTAATCTGAGCACTCCCTTCGCTCTCCTCAGAGCTTAGTCTCATTTTGCTCAGAACCCGAAGGATTTCTCATGTTCACGTCAGCCCACAAATTAATGCATTTTAAAATTTGTATTCATTTCTTTTTATTTTATGCGTGAATGTTTTGCCTGCATGTATGTTAAGTGCACCCAAGCAGGCAATGCTTGTAGGAGCCAGAAGGGGGCTTCGGATCTCTTGCAGTTAGATATGCAAGAGTTAGCTGCCAAGTGCGTGATGGGACCCAAACCCGGGTCCTCAGCAAGAGCAACCAGCGCTCTTAATGGCTGAGCCATCTCTCCAGCACCTGGGTGCATTTTTAAAATACGCTGGAACCAGCATTTCAGTTGTTAAGAAGATAAGTGTTCTGGCTATCTAACTCACTGTACTGATGGAGACAGAAATGATCAAGCTAGTTTATTTTTAGCTAAAGCTAATTTCCGGATCACTCTGCACCTGTGAACCTGAACCAATTTGCATGAATGTGCCTTCCACTGCTAGCTAAAAAGAATTTTCCAAAGAGGAAAACCAATAGACTTTTGTTGACAATGAATGAGAAGTATGCCAGTGTGTCTGAACCAGCGGGTCCCAGCATGAAGAGTCTAACCTACTTTGGAGCTATTACCTTGCCAAATGTACTGATAATAATAGCTAATGTTCATGGAAATAAGGCTTATTACCATGAGCCAAACACTAAATATATTTATTACACATGTCTCCTTGGTTTTCAACTACTTACAATAATACCTCTGAGGGAGGTATTATTGCCTTTCATTTTACAGATGAGGAAACTAAAGAGAGAAATGGTTAAGAGATTTATCCAAAGAAATGGTGGAAGTGGAACTCTTTGGGTTTAGACCACACACTCTTAAGTCTTGCTGTCATGCAGTCAGTGTTGGAGAAACAGCAGCCAGTGACAGTTCAGCTGCCTGAGGAATACAGGTCAAGTGGTTTGTCCAGGGACAACTCATTCCTGTACGTTCATGGCTCTGAACCTGAGCAGCCAGCCACGTACCTGGGAGCCTATTCAAAATGCCCTTGGGGCTGGAGAGAGTGTACTACTCTTGAAGAAGATCCTGGTTCTGTTCCCAGCACCCACATCTGGCAACAACTCTCCTTCAATGGCTGGCCTGGTTCCAAGTTGGCACCATCAGCCGAACCCTCCCATTTCGTTGTACTTCTCTGAGCCCCCCAACCTCACTGGATCACGTCTGAGAGGTGAACAGCTCACTCCTCTCTAGCCGCAGCATGAACATCATCGAGGTGTTTGTTCATTGCTGGCTTCCGGGCTCCGTGGGTCTACTCTGTTTATATACAGCATCCTCCACCTCTCGGGACCATAGCAGAAGGAAGTACATCCACATGCCATTTGAAGGCTCGCAGAGTATGCTGTTTCTTGAGGACCCCAACCAGCCACAGGCCCTGACTCACACTGCAAGTTTGTTCCTCCTTGGCACTCTTCACGGGCTCCGGCCCAGCTCCCCTATGTACCTAGGCACCCAGAACTGCCTTCATACCACCCAGTTAGAGCCTCAGAGAAGTCATCTGTTCTGACCGAGGGGTGGGGTTTTCATCCTGTTTCCTTGACAGCATTAGTTCTTCAAAAGGGTCCCTGGGAGCTCTGGGAGGGTAGGCAGGAGAGTGGAGGGGTCTAGCTAGCTGTCAAGTGAGCTAATATGCTTACAAAGCTACCTGGCACCTGACAATGGCTCCCCACAGCTTGGCTGCAATTACAGAGTGGGAGGCAGGAACAGATCTTCAGGATACCACGTGAAGAATTTTACATACATTCTCCATGCTGTCCTCCTACAGTTCCTGTAGAATCCTCACGTTTTTATAGATGAAGAAACAGAAGCTTAGAGTTAAGTAACTCCAGAATGGAAAAAGCACACTGCTGGATTAGCAGAACCTGGACCCTTTCTAGAAGTCTTATTGTCCCCTAGAAAATCCATCCAACTTGTCAATGTATTTGTTTCTTAAAATGATTAATAAAATAACGTGTCTTTTGAAAAGGATTAACAGGAGCTATGAGAGAAACAGCCAAAATGCCAAGCATCATAACCAACGTGGGCTTTGCAAGTGAGCACAAAACTCCTGTGGCGTTCTGAAAGCAAGGAAGGGAAAGGGTGACCTGTGTCTCCCTAGGATCTTCCTTGCAGAGCTGCTCCCTCCCACCTTCACCTGCGTCCACCTCTCTCCTCTACCAGAGGATCCTGGTACCTGGTACTTGATCTATATTGTGCTTATCGTTTTTCTCATTGCTGTGATCAAATACCTGATAAAAACAAATAAAGGAAGGATGAGTCTGCTCTGGCCAGCAGGGTGAGGGTGCCATGCATCACGGAAGGGGAGGCAGGCTGGCGGGACGTGAGACAGCTGCTCCCATCCCATCTGCAGCCGGGAAGGAGAGAGAGAGAGAGAGAAAGAGAGAGAGAGAGAGAGAGAGAGGAGAGGAGAGAGAGAGAGAGAGAGAGAGAGAGAGAGAGATAGAGAGAGACATGCTGGCCTTCTCCGGACCATTGACTACTGCCACCCGAGTTTAGAGTGGGTCTTCTCACCTCCATTAATTCCACCTAGAAATCCCTCACAGACTTTCCAGAGGATGTCTCCTAGGTTATTTTAGAGCCTATCAAGTTGACAGTACTAACCACCGTGCCCACGGTGGCATTTGTGTCCTGACACTCTCTTTCCTTTGCTTAATGGCCTGCCATCAGGTGATCACTTTCCCCTGCCTTCTGAACATTCGTAAAAATCAGAGAATAATCTGTGTGCAATAAATGACCAACGTGAGATGTTCAGGCAGCCAGAGATCAGGACAGAATAAAATGGAAGCAGGAGACAGGAGACAGATGTTTATACAGGAAGGAGTGTGGGCATGCCTCCCACAGAGAAGACATCTCACACAGGAAGCAGAAGGTAAGAGTGAATTTGGTGCTGAAGCATCTTTGAGGATCCTACATGTTCATGCACCCCCCCCACCTCCTCTATCGTGCATTTGGCTGTTGACTCTCTTTACAAGTCAGTACAAAATAAAGCAAGTTTCATTTAACATCCCTGAAAAATCAGAAGTGCTTTCCTTAACATCGTAACCCCCTGCTCTTTCTGGTACACAGGGCGGAGGCATCTAATTAATTCCTATAATCAAGGTAGAGCAGGTCAGTCTGTGGCCGGTAATTCCTGGGAGCTGTGGGTATTTGAGAAGTCTAGTAATGTATATGAACCTAAGCATTTACTGTTGACTGCACAGACCTCCTATTATTATTGTATTCATAATTCAATAATTTCACTGTAATAAAATATCTGACATGGGATACTTATGAAATAATGGCAGGTTTATTTTAGTTCATTGTTCTGGAGATTCATATGCAAGATCGTATGACCCATTGATTTGGGCTCTGATGAGAGTGGAAGGTGACAATGGCAAGTGTGTATGTGTGTATATATGTATATCTAAGTATACATACATATACATATATACACACATACACATATACACACATATATAAGTGTGTGTGTGTGTGTGTGTGTGTCAAAAAGAGTGACTACATCATAAGTCTGGAGACAGAGAGAGAGAGCTCAGTATTCTATAATGCCTTTTGAGAGCATATCCTAAGGGCTTCCCATAAAACTTCACTTCTTGGGCTGGAGAGATAATGGCTCAGTGGTTAAGAGCACTGGTTGTTCTTGCAAAGGCCTGGGTTTGGTTCCTAGCACCCACATGACAGCTAACAACCATCTGTTACTCCAGTTCCAGAATATCAGATGCCTCTGGCCTCTGTGGGCATTGCACATGAGAGTAGACATATACATGCATGTAAAACATAAGATTTAATTAATTAATTAATTTTTGTGTCTATTTTTGAGACAAGGTCTCCTTTAAATCCCAGCTAGCCTGGAGCTTGCTCTGTAGACCAAGCTGGCCTTGAACCCACAGAGATCCACCTCCCGAGTGCTGGGATTAAAGGCGTGCACCACCGCGCCTGGTTAATTAATTAATTTTTAAGACTCAGTTCTTGAAGTTCCAGAGCACCTCTTTATATCACACCCTGGAGACCAAATCTTTACTAAAGGGACTTTAAGACACAATCCAATTAAAACCATAGCCATTATGAGCTGTTATTTCACAGTGTAGGCCAACACTATTGAGTTTATTATACAAGGTTCTTTTGGTTTTCAGAAACATAATCAGGTGGAAGTACTCTTTTGTAGCAACGGCTGGGAGTAATAAAAGAGGAAGACTCGTGGTGGATCAATCAGGTTCTCCAGAGAAAGAGAACCTAGGAGTCAGGAGATGATTTTATAGGCCTTAGTTCAAGATCTGCAGGGCGGGGCAGCAGTCCAGGAACTCAGGCAGCCCAAAAGAGGACTCCTTGCTCCACAAGTCTGTTTTCCTCTTAAGAATGTCAACTGACTGGATTAGGTACACCCACATTTTTGAATGGACTTGTGACGGTTAATATTGGTGGTCAACTTGACTAGATCTGGAATCAACTAAAATGGAAGCCGCTAGACACTTCTGTGAGGGAATTTCTTGATCAGACTCTTTGAAACAGAATTGTCCTCTGTAAATGTGGGCAACACCTCCTGCTGGCAGCCGGATGAAGGACGGTGAAGGGAAGCTTGCTTTTTGTCTGCTTGTCTTGGCTCTCACTGGCACGTACATCTGGCCCATTGTGAGGCCATTCCTGCACTGCCATTAGAACCAGCTTCTTCAGGCTTCTAGTGAAGACTAAGGACCAGCGACTCTCCAGGAACCCTCTAGGCCTTCAGTGCCAGACTGGGACTGTTGAAACATCCAGCCTTGTAGACTGAAAATGCCTGGATTGTCAGCCTCTCCAGTGTGAGACAGCCACTGTTCAACTACCCAGGCCATATCCTGTAAGGCACCCTAATAAATCCCCTATTAATATATATATTTTCATTCTATCAGTTCTGATCCTTTAGAGAACCCTGACCAATACAGGACTATCTCCTTTACTTAGAGTCAATCAACGGTAGATGATAACCACATCTATAAAATGCCTTCACAGCAAAACCTATATTAACAGTTTTGGTGCCTAATTAAGTTGACATATGGAAAGAGCTACTATACATGAGTGTCTAGGAACTAGAGTCCTCATGGCCTCATGGAGTCAGGAATGAAGAAGGAATGTTCTAGATCTAAGGGTGTTCATTTTATTTTTATTTATTTGTTTGTTTGTTTGTTTGTTTGTTTTGGTCTTTTTGAGACAGGGTCTCCCTGTAGCCCCAGCTGGCCTGGAACTCCCTCTGTAGACCAGGCTGGCCTTGAACTCACAGAGATCTGCCTGCCTCTGCCTCTGCCTCCCGAGTGCTGGGATTAAAGGTGTGTGCCACCATACTCGGCAAGGGTGTTCATTTTAATGTGGCTCAGGTAGCCCCTGTCAGCTTCCCTTACTCCCTGCTGGAACATTCTTTCTGTACATTCAGTTCCAATTTCAAAGGGAGAAATTGGTCACTTTTCCATACCAAGTCATGTATAGGCCAACGTGGGAAATTTTTTATTGTTAAGAGAGGTGATTCTGCCATGGACCAACCATCATTGGCATCAGTGCAACAAAGAACCAAGGGTTATAGCCTAGAGCAGGTGTCTGGGGGTCATAGAGTTTAAGCTTAGAGGAAGACCTGAACAAACCCATGATGGATGTTCCAATCCTTGGCTGTCTATCTGTAACACACACTTCTTTTTAAAATCCCACCCCTAATCAATATAGCCTAATCATTACACACTTTGCTATAGACAGCTCACCTCCTCCCAATGAAAAGACAACCATGGACATGATTCTACAGGTGCTGTGAGTATCACAGGAGGTGGCTAAGCCACACAACCCTGTCTCTGAAGAAGACCGTGACCTCCCGTGGCACTCAATACTCTGCTACCTGTCCTGGGTGTTTTTCTTCACCATCCTGCAAGCACAGGGCTTGTGGTCAACATAGCCCTCAACAGTGCAGATGGTAAATGTGGCAGAGGGAACATAAAAAAGAGGACACTATAAAGTTAGCAGTAACTAAGATCACCACGCCATATCTTGTTTTCTCTATAAATGAAAGAGAGAGCACTCAGTTTTCAGACGTGTTCACAAGGAGAAGAGAATCTATCTGGAAATCAGGTAGGACCTGCACTCTTACGTCTACAACTGATTCTAAGGCTTCAGTGATGGTTGACTTTTCACTGTTAGCTTGACACCGCCTAGAATCACATGGGAAGAGAGTCTCAACGAGGGTTTATCAAGTAGGGTTGGGCTGTGGGTATGTCTGGGGGGTGGTATTAATTGAGAATACCCAGCCCACTCTAGGTGCACTATTCTCTAAGCAGAGTATCTTGAAGTGCATACTAGTGGGGAAATGGACCCAGTTGCAAGGAAGCAGCTGTGTGTGCTATCGTTTCTCCTGGTCTTGACCATCTATAGACGTGAATGACCTGCTTCAAGCTCCTGCCCTATGTCCTCAAAATGACGGCCTATAACCTGGGATTATAAGCCAAATAGACCCATTTTCCCCTAAGTTCCTGTTGTCAGGGTATTTTATCACAGCAACAAAAATAAATCTAGAACAGTTTCCTTCTTTACCTCTTCTAGGTTCCCTTTGTTTCGGGGGGGCGGCTTTTGTTTTGTTTTGTTTTCCCAATGAGGTAACTCTAACTATTGCTATCAATAAATCTTTTGGCTGCAAATAACAGAAAACCCCACTGACTGGGTTCAACTGCAAAAAACAGAAAGCTGATCGTGTATTAACTAACTAAGGAACTATGGCTTTTCTCATGACGTTAACAGTAGAATGCAATTTCTGTTGTTGGCTTGGTGATCATATCGTCTCTGGGCCCCATCTACATTCTGCTCTCTTCCTTCATTGCTACCTACCAAGTGCATCCTAGCCATGTGCAAGGTGGGGAGCCTGGAGGACTGGACGCAGCAGGGTCTTGCCTTTCTGTCAGCAAAGCCAAAGATTCCCTAGGAGCATTGGGCAGCCTTCCCCTTCCAACTTCTTGGCCAGAACTGGGTCACGCCATCACTCCTGGCAGCAGTTGAGGCTGTGAAATCAAATATGCAGCAAAAAGAAAGGGGACCATCAGGTTAGCTCAACCCAGATCTGATTCTTTATCTGGGCCATTGCAGATCACCGTCCCCCAATCTGAGTGAGCTGGAGGTAAGAAATGGCTGGGTATGTGGCTACAGTGTCCTGCTCATTTCTGTCACCCTGTGCTCTGTCAGATAATTGTCCATATTGATAATCAGCACCAAACGCCTTTATTTTTTAAATTTTTATTTATTTATTTATGTGTATGAATGTACTGTCTGCATGTAGGTTTGTGCACCCATGTCGTGCAATGCCGCGGAGGTCAGAAGAGGGTGTCGAATTCCCCTGGAACTGGAGTTCTACTGGAATTGGAGTTACAGATGGTTCTCAGCCGCCATGTGGGTGCTGGGGATCGAACCTGGGTCCTCTGCAAGAACAGTCGGTGCTCTTAACCGCTAGGCCATCTCTCCAGCCCCACCAAACTCCTTTAATAACACCTTGTAGCCCAGCATCACCGAACTGTCAGTGGCCATCTAGTTCCATGGGATTATAAACAACTCCTAATGACTTACTGTCACACCCATACATTAGTGCATCACAGCTATCACCAGAGAAGCTTCTTCTTGCAGCAAATAGTGATTAACACACAGACCCACAACTGGGTAATGTGCAGAGAATAAGATACTCAGCCCTAAATGGGCATCTATATCACACCCTCTCCTCTCAAGCCTCAGAGACCATTAAGGAAGAGGGGGTGGAAAGATTGTAAAAACCAGAGATAGTGAATGAACGCAAGGAAACCTCGTTGTGCACACAACAGGGCAGTTGCACACATGAACCCAGAGGCTGGACAGCATGCATAAGACCCGGTCAAGCCCAAATCAGACAGAAGTTCAGCAAGGAGGGGAGAGGTGGCAGGAAGCCCTGTGTTAGCTGAGGAGCTCTTGGCTGGGAGGAGGGCTAGCAAGATGGCTCAGCTGGGAAAGGGGATTGCTGCCAAGCTGTGGGGCAGGCGTGTCTGCCTTCACACTCCACATTCCAGGACCCCTCTGAAGGAAAGAGAAAGGCTGAGGTGATGACGGGTCATGGGCGTCGGGAATCACAGGGTATAAGAAGGTTCACTCCAGCGATCTCGCTGAGGCTCTGGGGTCACAAAGTATCCCTGCTTTGGGATGAAAGTAGCAGAGAAGCACAAAGAGGTGACCGGGAGCCTCCTTCACGGGACGGAAAACGGCTTCAAGGACGTGTGGGATGCAGCATTCCTTCAGCAAAACATCTAGCTAAGACCACCGTGTGTGTGCAAGAACAAGGGTGTGATGCTTTCCTCTTGATTGTCAACTTGGTTGTATCTGAGATCTACAAGACACACTCTCCTGGACAGGTCTGAAGATATGACCTGGAAAGGTTAACTGAAAGGTGAAGAGGATGCTCCCTCGGAGAGGAGACACCTTCTGGTGGTGGCCCAGATACACAAAGGTTTGAGAGAAAAGCAGCGCTGTCTTTCCTGCCCACCCCACCCCCACTTGCTGGTGAGCGAATCTTCTGTGTTGCTGCGCTGTGGCTGCCATCTTTCTCTGGCATTAGAACCCAGTTACTCTGGCCTTCCAACATAAACTAGGCCCTCTGGGAATCCTGTAGGCCTTCGTCATCAGATTGGAACCACTGAGGTACCCAGCCTCAAGAACTGAACAGCTACTGGGTTTCTGCCTCTCCGGCACACAGGTGGCCATTGTTGGACCACCCAACCTGAATCACAGAAGCCAACGTGATAAATTGGCTTGGTAATTGTCTTGGTTTGCTTCTCTCCTTTTGTGATCAACACCATGAACAAAAGTAACTTGGGGAGGAAAGGGTTTATTTCAGGACATAACTCCAAGGTTATCCATCACTGACGGGAGTCAGGGCAGGAGCTCAGGGCCGGAGAGGAACCCACAGGCAGGCACTGAAGCACAGACCGTGGTGGAACAGTGACTTGCTCCTCAGGCCTGTGCTCAGCCTGCTTTCTTATATGACCCGCAGTGGGCTGGGCCCTCCATATCACTCAACAATCAAGAAGATGCCCCCACAGCCAAGGCCACAGGCCCATCCAACAGAGGAAGTTCCTCGTTTGAAGTTCCCTCTACCTAGCTGTGTCAAGTTGACAACTGAAGCTGTGAAGCACAGTAAGATATATCCATTCTATTGATCTTGCTCCTCTTGAGAACTTTGACTAATACAGACGCTCTGTTTATGATAAGAGCTCCTTGGATTCCTGTGCCATTTGCTCAAGGGCAGAGGCGTCTCTGTGCTTCATTCCAGCCACCCACACATCTTTTATTTAATTTTTTATTATTTTTATTTTATATGTATGAGTGTTTTGCCTGCAGGTGTGTAAGTGCACCTGTGTCACGCAGTGCTGGTGGAGGTCAGAAGAGGCCATTATTTTCACTGGAATTGGAGTTACTGATGGTTGTCAGCTACCATGTGGGTTCTGGAAATCAAACCCAGGTCCTCTATAAGAGCATCCAGTGCTCTTAACTGCTGAGCCATTTCTCCAGGCCCCACCAACAGATCTTGAACTCCACTCAGTGTTAAATTATTTCTAGCCTTGCTATGCTCCAAGCTTTCTGGACACCACCAAATTAAAACAATTACTCAGTGCCTTGGAGGCAATTTCTCTTACCATTCCTTAAAAATACACAGAATGTAATGTAGTCCACAGATCAACAGCCCTGTGACAAATGGAGTTTCAGAGGTTATTTCTTCAAGTGCTCTTAATATAAGTTTCTCATAACAAAGAGCAATTCAGCAAAACGATTGCATGATGGTCCACTTATGAAGCACTGGCTTCATCCAACAGGATATTAAAGCAAGAATTCTCACATTTAGGTGTGGGTGAAGTGTTGAGATGCCCTTTAAGCACTGAAGAAGTGTCTGAAATGTCTCCATGGAATGAAAAGTCATTTCAAACATTCATGCATGACATTACTGCCTGTGGTTACGGTTCATAGGCCCTACAGCCCAGTAAAAGGCCTGCTGGAGTTTGAGGCCCAAGATGGAAGCCCCTAAAACTAGAGGGAGGTACAGGAAGCAGATGCATGAGCCTGCCTTTCAGAGCCATTTTCTTTCAGAGGAGCTTTGAACAAGAATCATAGATTCCTGAGCTTCAGGTTATGTTTGTGACAAGAAGTTGAAGCACGGCTGGGGAGATGGAAGTCAGTAAAGTACCTGCCTTGTAAGCATGGGTTGTATGAGACACTTTTCCTGGGAGACACAATACACAAGTCCATTTGTCCCAGAAAGGGAACCCATGACAGACCAAGGTCACTGTGCTGGATAGCTTCAGCTGTCAACTTGACACACCTGGGTAGAAGGAACCACAACTTTCCTCCATTGGAGGAGGAATTTCCTCCATTGGATTGGCCTGTGGCCACGTCCATGGGGCATTTTCTTGATTGTTGAGTGATATGGAAGAGCCCAGCCCACTGTGGACAGTGCCATCCCTGGGCAGGTGGCCCTGTGTTCTATAAGAAAGCAGACTGAGCACAGTCCGGGGGAGCAAGCCAGCAACAGCATTCCTCCATGGTCTGTGTTCATGGCTCCTGCCTCCAGATTCTTGGCCCCAGTTCCTGACCTGAGTTCCCTTAGTGATGAACTGTGACCTGGGAGATGTAAGGTAAAATAAATTCTTTCCTCCCCAAGTTGGTTTTGGTCAGTGTTTTTATCCCAGCAATAGCAAATAACTAAGATAGTAATGATTATGCCAAAGTCCAGCTCAGTGAATATATGAGTTTTTATTAGGGTTACTAACAGAAGTATGAATGAGCAGTTATAGGAACAGGGATGACTCCAAAGTTACTATCCACCCCAACAAAGGTGATAACTTATGAAAGCTCTGTGCACAACTTGTAGACAGTTCCAAAGGGCCAAGGATCTCCTTTCCTTATCTTGATTGGCCAGAGTCTCTCCAGCAGTTTTACACTGCTTCTATAAAGCCTAGAAGGGGCCTTTCAGAATTTGCAAGTTTCAAATTTTTCAGACACAAGATATTTGTTTACCTCCCAAGTCTCATAACCCTCCCCCTCCTTCCTGTAAGGAAATTTGCAGTTTGGAGGAAACTTCCATACTATAGCCTGAAAATGTGACTTGGGATCTACAGAACCCACCTAAAAGTCTGGGTTCAGTGGTATAGTCTGTAGCTTCAGTGATGATGAGTTGGGAGGCAGAGATGGAGGGATACCTGGAAGACTGTGAGCCAGCTCTCCTGGCCTACACCGCAAAGTTCCAAACCAGCGAGAAACCCCATTTCAACCAAAGTGTTGAGGGTGTCTGAGTGACAACACCGAGGGTTGTCCTCTGACTTCCACAAGCATCCCATGTATACATGCATCCAATTGCACCCCCCCATACAACCAGCACACAACTTTTTACTCACAACACACATACACATGAAGTTGAAGCACATCTCACCCAAAAGTAGCATTACAGAGTGCTCACAATAGTACCTAACCATGACATCATGAACACAGGGTTCTAACAGTGATTTCCCATATAATTCCTACAACTAGAACCCCAGCCCCATTGGCATGCTTGCCTTCAGCAGATTCTGAAGAAGAATCATTTTTAATATTCTATTTATTATTTTTATTTTATGTGTATGAGTGTATTGCCTATATGTGTGTAAGTGCATCCATGTCATCCAATACCCTAGGATGTCAGAAGGAGAAATCAGATCCCCTGGAACTGAGTGAGGGTCAAGATGTTAACCCCCACACAGGTTCTGGAACTCAAACCCAGGTCTGATCCAAGGGCATCCAGTGCGCTTAACCACTGAGCCATCTCTCCAGCTCCTGAAGAAGACTCTTAAATAACACAAACTAAGACATATATGATGTTTAGCTCTAAACCATTTCAGGGAATGTATGTACTTCAAAAGTGTCTGGGCATGCTACCTCAAGTAAAGCATCTTGGCAAACTGAGTATTTTAAGCTGAAGGAATTGGAGAAACACTTTACACAAAGACCTTCTGAAGCAAATCATGAGAGCCTCATGTGAGAGTTGCCCTCTTTGTACCCGAGGAAAGGAGCGTCGATATCCCTAAGGATGAAGGGACTTAGAAAGGACCAAAGCCAGCAGTGTCTCCAGCTCACCACACTGAGCTCATAACACACCGAGCTCACTTTTGGTGCAGTTTTATAAGAGGTCCTGAAAATTTTTTTCTCTGTAGACATATAATTGGCTCTCATAGGCTGATCTTGTGTCCTGAAACTTTGTTAAAATCACCTATTTGGACTAGTAATATTTGTAGACTCCATTGCTGACTTTATACATAGTCAGTTATGATGTCATCCATTAAACCATCTTCACTAGGGGGCTGGAGAGATGGCTCAGCAGTTAAGACCACCTGCATTCAGTTCCTAGCACCCACGTAGCTCACAATTACCTCTAACTCCAGCTCCAGGGCAGTTACTGTTCCTCTTCTGTCACCTGAACACGTGGCACACAAATAAATAAATAAATAAATAAATAAATAAATAAATAAATAAAATAGTCAATCTTTAAAAATCAAACTATCTTCTCTGGGAAGATGACTGAAGTTACTTAAAATCTAAGCACTTTTTCTCAGTGGCGAGTGGGAGCTCAGTCTCCTGCTGCAGTCTGTTGGAACTGAGAGCTCCCAGAATATCTTATGCCCCCACACAAGGGCACCAGAGAGCTCCATTTTCCCACCCCAGTGGTAATCTTGGCACTTTGGTGCCTGTAGAGCTTGGTGCCATTTGAAGGAGTACGTGTTTCACTGTGCAGTCTGTCCTACACGTGCCTTATAAATATCAGATGTCATCCATCTGAATGCTTCTCTTTAACCAACTTAGTGTGATTCTGTCTAGAAGTGGTGATGTGTGGTTTACCATATGCTGAGACCACAGCACTAGAGCATCCTCATCCGAAGGCCATTCAACTTTAGTAAATTCAGTCATGGGACTGACTCTTCTCCTCAGCTTCTGGATCCTTCGTGTGCCCCCCCCCATCCTTCCCGTAGTCTTTCTTTGACTTACCAAGTTCTTTCACATCTTCCTGTTCTTGGGAGCTCAAGGGTTTGTAGTCAGCCCTTGGCCATGGCATAGTACCTTCTGACATGCAATTTGACATGGCCCTCATTCATCACTTTACACCGCACTCTATTTTCTCATTGCCCCGGGTTTCCTGTGGGCCACTGTGAAGGGCCGCCCTAGCTCCGGAGCTCCCCACGGGCTCAGCTCAGCCCTGCTCACCCACCTCGCAGCTCTTCCCTCTGCCCTGTCTTCTCCTTGACCATGGTTGATCCAGAGAGTGTACCTAGAAGTCTGAAAGCCTCCATCTCAGAGTCAGCTTCCTAGAGAACTCCATCTGGGACACTCACATTTTATTTAATTTTTTTGAGACAGGGTCTCCCTGTAGCCCCAGCTGGCCTGGAACTCACTCTGTAGACCAGGCTGGCCTTGAATTCACAGAGATTCACCTGCCTCTGCCTCCTGAGTGCTAGGATTAAAGGCGTGTGCCACCACACCCAGCTTAAAGACGGCTTTTAGCCATCACAAGGATGCTAAGACTTGAACCCAGGTCCTCTGCAACAGCAGTAGGTGTTCTTAACCGCTGAGCCACCTCTCTAGCCCTCACACTCACATTTTAAACATGAGGAAGCTGAGGCTCAGAGAGATTACATGACTTCCCTGTCTGGGTCTGGAAACAGCAAGAGATCAAGATCACATGTCCTAAAGAGTCAATAAAGACAAGACCTTGCTCACATTAAGGTGCCTTGACTCTGGGAGGTGGGGTGATTATATATTTATCTGCGTCACAGGATTATTGGGCATTTTCTCACAGATGTAAATAATCACACAGCTCAAACCACCTCTCCTATCATCTGCCAGAGTATAGACACTCCTACAGTTGAGCTCCACAGCGTGTAAACAGTAGGGTTTACTCTGAGCTGGTCTCTGAGCTTCCAACAGAAATGAAACCTCCATAAGCCACCACAGAAATTCACATTTTCAAGCAGCCACCTTAAAAATTGGGGGGAGGGGCTTGAAGCCCCACCCCTAAAGATCTAGGAACAGTTGATGGCTGAGGGAGGGAAAGTCACTTTTCTTTTCTTTTTTTTTTTTATTTTATTTATTTTTGAATGTGTATGAATGTACTGTCTGCATGTAGGTCTGTGCACCCGTGTCGTGCAATGCCTCGGAGGTTAGAAGAGGGTCTCAGATTCCCCTGGAACTGGAGTTCTCCTGGAATTGGAGTTACAGACGGTTCTTAGCCGCCATGTGGGTGCTGAGGATCGAACCTGGGTCCTCTGCAAGAGCAGTCGGTGCTCTTAACTGCTAGGCTATCTCTCCAGCACTTTTCTTTAAGGTTATGGCCACTGGCAAGTTGCTCACGAGCCACTGGATGCCATGTCTACGCACATACAGTCAGCACTCATTGAACTTAGAGCGTTCTTTATAACAATATAAAAAATAGCAGTGGGCTGGAGAGATGTTTCAGAAATTAAGAGCATGGGCTGCTCTCACAGAGGACCCGGGTTTGACTCCCATAACCCTCTGTAACTCCAATTCCAGGGAAATCCAGCACCCTCTTCTAACCTCCACAGGCACTGAAGAACATGGGTGCATTTACACACATGCAGGCAATATACTCATACACATAAAAAATAATAATAATAAAATTTCCCAAGCGTGGTGGTGCATGCCTTTAATTGCAACTCTCGGGAGGCAGAGGCAGGTGGATCTCTGTGAGTTCAAGGCCATCCTGGTCTACAAAGTGAGTTCCAGGCCAGCTGGGGCTACAGGAAGACCCTGTCTTAAAAAGACCAAAAAAAGGGCTGGAGAGATGGCCCAGTGGTTAAGAGCACCGAGTGCTCTTGCAGAGGACCCGGGTTCGATCCCCAGCACCCATATGGTGGCTGAGAACCATCTTTAACTCCAGTTCCAGGAGAACCTGACACCCTCTTCTGACCTCCGCAGCACTGCATGACATGGGCACACCAACCTACATGCAGACAGTATACTCATACACATAAAGAATAATGAATTTGGGCTGGAGAGATGGCCTAGTGGTTAAGAACACTGACTGCTCTTGCAGAGGACCTGGGTTCGATCCCCAGCACCCACATGGTGGCTGAGAACCATCTTTAACTCCAGTTCCAGGGGAATCCAACACCCTCTTCTGACCTCCATGGCATTGCACAACACGGGTGCACCAACCTACATGCATGCAAATAGTACATTCATACACATAAAAAATAAATAAAATTTAAAAAAAAAAAAAAAAAAAAAAAAAAAAATTTTTTTAAAAACCAAAAAAAAAAAAAAAAGTAAAATAAAATAAAATCTTTTTTAAGCAATGGTGGGAAATAAGGAAGGAAGTGGGTTGTGGGGTGTCAAGGGGACTTGGAGAATGGTGGTCGGGGTAGATATGATAAAATGCATTATATACTAAAAGGATGCCTAGAAAGAGAAAGGCCAGATCAGTCCGAATTCAAAAGTAAACAAAGGCAGGCTTTATTCCAGGCGAATCTGATGGCCTCTTGTGTGAAAGGCCAAGGGAAAACGCATGTCCCGGCTGGGCTAGAGATTTTTACAGGGCAGGGGAGGGGGATGGTGACTTGTTAATCTAGTATTGGAATCCGGCCAATTAGTCAAGTCAGGGCCGGGAGGGTGAGTCTTAGGTCCAGTAGTCTCTTTGGAATCCGAACTAGGTGTTGGCTTTGTCTGGTGGTTTGTGCTGCTTTTTGCAAGCACCTGATCCTGGCTGGAAGAGAAAGGTGGGGAACTTTTGATCCACGCCATCTTGGCTTTGTCCTGAACCTCTGGCCTAACATATACATGTATGAAATCATCAAAGAATAAACAAAACATAGTTTAAATTTTTAAATAAAAAATTGACTTTTAAATAATATATTTATTTAAGTTAAAATGTCCAAAATGTTATCGTTCCAACATGCTATTTGTAGGGAAAACACTTGCTATATTTTTTTCAGTGCTCCCTGTTTGAATTCTGGGTGTATCTTACGGTCACAGCACATTCCAGCTGAAAAGAGTTGCAGTTCAGACACTGAATAGCTCCCTATGGCTGTGGACCTTCGAGGAAGAGCTCAGCTCCTGAGACCTGCTATGCTGTTATGCTCCACCTTAGGGAAGAACTCTGCTTATCCAGCCTCTTTCTTGCTCACATCCAGCCCCTGTCTCCTGGCCTCGATTTATATATATATATATATATATATAAATTTTTATATTTTATATATATATATAAAATATAAAATATATATAAATATAAATAAATATATATATTTATATATATATAAATCGAGGCCAGGAGATATATATATATATATATGGATATATATATATATATATATATGGATATATATATATAAGGATATATATATAGATATATATATATAAAGGCCTGTATATATATGTCAAGGCCTGTATATACTGAAGGCCAGGGATCACATGGCTGACTGTACCTGAAGTACTACACTAGGATGCACTAGACATGAGCACTGATAAAAAATTTTTAAAAAGCAAATGACTCTGAGTAGGTAGATGAATGGTTGCTGCAAATTAAAGCAAACTTAGAATCAAAAGCCTGATGAAAATAAGTATTTATCACAACTACATTCAAGTTGTTGGTAACCTTGATCTTTAAAGAGTTTTTGTTTGGGTAAGAAAAACATTCAGAGCTCGGCACTGTGAGAAAGTAGAAAGGGACGTGAGTAGATGATTCAAAGGTAAGAAGTGGAGACAGCTTACAAACAGGGTGTAGGAAGCTTTCTTTTGTGCTGAACAGGGACTACACAGTCCTGCTAAGGGGAGGGGGACACAGCACTTGCCAGCAGCTGCTGTAGGGAGCTAGCCTCTCTGCGCAGAGACCAGCCGGCTACTTCCCGTAGCCCGGCCTGGGTGGTACTTCCACCTCAGGCCCTTAGCCTGGGACAATGAGACATGTTTCTACTCTTGGCCATGACCTCCCACCTGCCCAGAGACTGCTGAACTCTGGACAGGAATTTCAGGCTGATGGCTATTGGCTATCTTCAGCCTATGTCCACTTGCAACACCAGCTATCCAGATTGGTGGTCCACACTGGGACCTTTTTCCAACCCACTGGCCACCTGAACAAAATGCAGGCCTGCCTTGGCCTGTATGCAGGCAAAAGATTTAAGTAAATGATGGCTGGGAATTCTGTAATGATGTTAATGGGGAGTTCAATTTATTCCTTGCTACGGCCTGCTTTTATAAACCAAATAACATCAGTTCCCAAAGCCAATCACAGGCCCCCCAATTCCATGCCACTGCACACCATTGCCCCACCCCGCATCACGCACCTAGGCCATGTTGTTTGCTCCTCCTTGGGGTGAGGTCAGAGAAATCCCCTGACTCCCAGCCATGCGGTGCCCTGAGGGGAGCTAGCTGAGAACTAGCCCCCAGTTCAAACTGGATCTTCCCACAACAGGGGTAAATGTTTAGCTCAACAGTAGTCCCAGAAATGAAAACCACTGCCCCATGCATCATTTCAGAGGAAGACTACCACTCTCCTTAAGGCTTCTGAAGATATGGAAAAGAAGAACCCCAGCTATGCTACGGAAGGGAAGGCAGCTGCAATGGGCAGCACAATGCCTTATAGTATTCTTATTCTCTACCCAGCAATCCCTCTTCCAGAATTTTCCAGAGAACTAATCAGAAATGCCAAGATGTATGGGAGCAGATGCTAATCAGAGTTATTTCTTATTGTCAAGGCAACCTGAACGATCAATACTGTGCAGTGGTACGACATAGGCAAGGCAAAGGAAGTTCTTTTATTTATTTATTTATTTATTTATTTATTTATTTATTTATTTTATTTTTTTTTTTTTTTTTTTTTGTTTTTTTGAGACAGGGTCTCCCTGTAGCTCTGGCTGTCCTGGAACTCACTCTGTAGACCAGGCTGGCCTCAAACTCACAGAGATCCGAGTGCCTCTGCCTCCCAAGTGCTAGGATTAAAGGTGTGCACCACCACGCCTGGCAGGAAGTTCTTTTAAAATAAGGCTGATCATTAAGGCCAGGCGTGGTGGCACACGCCTTTAATCCCAGCACTCAGGAGGCAGAGGTGGATCTCTGTGAGTTCAAGGCCACTCTGGTCTACATAGTGAGCTCCAGGCCATCTGGGACTAAAGGGGGTCCCTGACTCAAAATAAATAAGAAAATAAATAAATAAATAAATAAATAAATAAATAAATAAATAATAAGGCTGATCAGGTTAGAAGGATCAGGCTCAGTGCATGAAGTGCTTGCTTTGCAAGCATGAAGACCTGAATTCAATCTCCAGAACCCACATAAAAATACTGGGCCTGTATGCTGGCAGACAGGATGATCCCTGGGATTCAATGACCAGCCAACATAGCTTAAGTGGTGAACTCCAGAACTGTGTGAGACCGGTCTCAAAGGAGGTGGATGGCATTCCTGAGTGGCACTAAAATTGTCCTCTGGTCTCCATGTGCACTTAGACATACATGCACCCACAGACACACAAACATGCATCACACACTACACATTTTTCTGGGGGACAGGCTCCCCCTATGTACCCTTGGCTGATCTGGAACTCACCCTGTAAAACAGGCTGGCCTTGATCTCACAGAGCTCTGCTGCCTCTGCCTCCAGAGTGCTGGGATTAAAGGCGTGCATCACCATCCCTGGAAACATATACATTTTTTAAAGCATTGTAAAAACTGATATTGGGCTGGAGAGATGGCCTAGCAGTTAAGAGTGCCGACTGCTCTTGCAAAGGACCTGGGTTTGATCCCCAGCACCCATATGGCAGCTAAGAACTGTCTTTAACTCCAGTTCCAGGGGAATCTGACACCCTCTGACCTCTGCGGCTTTGCATGACACGGGTGCACAGACCTACATGCAGACAGTACATTCATACACATAAAAAATAAGTAAATAAAATAAAAAAATTGATGTTGACTGTGGCATTAATGTTATAGAGGAATATTTTGGTCACATCAATTTAAAGAAGAAAAGGACACAAAGCTGTATATGTAATATGTTCTCAGAGATAGAAACTTTGTAAGTAACAAGGCCACACAATAATGGAAAAGCATATGCAGATTGTCTTTGAGTCACATGATTTGGACTTGATGTTACCATGTTCTTTATGTATTTTGGAATAGCAATTACATACCAACATGTACAAATCTTTTTTAACAAATCTTTTTAATGTAATATTTTTATTAATTCTTTGAGAATTTCATACATGGATAGAATATATTTTTTAATATATTGTATAACTGTTCACCATCCCCCAACTCCTTATCTATGTTCTTCTTCTCTAGAAGTTCAATTAGGTATTTTATGTTTTCTATAGGGCACAGGTGGCTGTGCACTGAGGCTGTAGATGAGTAATGGAAAAATTCTGCAAAACATCTTGGTGCCTGGGAGTGGGAAAGGTCCACCATGAACACGCACATACCCAGGACCTCAGCTGGTCATCAGGGGAGGTGGGAAATCCGTTCCTGAGACTCAGTTCTCCCAAGACTAAAAAACTGCACATAACGGAAACCTTCCCTGCCCCATCATGAGTCTAATGCAGAGGTAAAGGCACTGCTACATGTAATGTGACACTTGTGGGAGGGAGTTGTGGGGGATGCAGCCACTCAGAGAGAGCTAAAACTGTTACCTCCGTCCTCCAATCTGCTCCACACCAGCCACCACCAGAGGAATGTGGAATCATAGCTCACGGTTGAGGACCAGAGGAATGTGGAATCATGGCTCACGGTTGAGGACCACATTTCCAGACTCGTGAGAGGAAACCAAAACTCCAGGATCATGGAGCTCCAGCTCACAGGAGAGAAACACAGCTCGGATTCACAGGAAGAGGCCTTGGCTCCAGCTCCTGGGAAGGGATCGAAGAGGGGGCCAAGGCTCCAGATTACAGGAGGGGCCACAGCTCAGGGTCACAAGGAGGGCAACCATAGTTTTTTTTGTCTTGTTTTGGTTTTTTTTTTTACAACTCTCAACTGTACAGTTTTGACAGATGAATATTCCCGTGTTAGTCACATCTCTATCACAGGAGAGGCCATCGTCTCCCCAGGGCTTTGCTTGGCGCCTTTTCCAGCCCCTGCTTCCCTGGACGATCTCACCTCTATTTTCTCTGTGCTGAGTGCATGTTCTTGAACTCAAACAGGAGGACTCATGAAGTACATACCCTTATGGAGTCTGGATTCTTTGGCTCAGCCTTATGCTGTGAGCTTCGTATTTATTTTCATTTTCTAATTTTGCATATTGGACTTGCTTGATTCAAGAACTAGAGGAGGAGAAGTGAGTTCCTGAAAGCAAAGCTTCATTCTTTGCTGGATGACCATATTTGGTCTGTTTACTTCATCTGAAGGAGAGTCATTCAAGCTGATTACTCGCCCATCCCACTGACCTCCCTACAGCAAAATATCTAAGTCACAGTAACATAAAAAATAGAGGTTAAATAAACCTCTTTGAGCCCAGACTCAAAGTCCCGGAAGCTGGAAAGCCTAAGAGCTTGACAGTGAGCATCTGGTGAGAGTCTTTCTGCTGCATGGTAACATAGTGGAGAAGTGTCTCATGATAAGAGAGAGGAATGTGCTGTGCAGGTCTTTCTTCCTCTTCCTAATAATACTAATAAAACTAATACCATCATGGGGGCCCCATCCTCATGACCTCATCTAATTTTATACTTGCATTTATTTATTTATTTGTTTATTTATTTATTATTTGTGTGTCTGTCTACATGTGTTCATGCTGTGGCATGCATGTGGAGCTCAGAGGACAATTTACAGGAGTCAGTTTTCTCCTTCTTACAGGTGGGTCCTGGGGATCAAACTCAGGTTGTCTGGCTTGGCAGCAAGCATCTTTACCTGCTGAGCCATCTCAACAGCCCTCCTCTAAATACAATTAATGTGGACTTGGGATTCCAGTATCTATTACGTGAACTTTGGGGGGGAGGGTGCAGATTCAAACCGTGGCATTCCCTTGGGTGAACTATCTAGCTCAGAGCCCAGGCTCCTCATGATTTCATAGCACTGTCATCTAATAACTGCTACTATGGGAAACAGCTCTTCCACTCTGCCCTGGAAATCGTTCACACACCCACACCACGCAGGCAAAGCTTTACTCACGGCCCACCTGAGTCTTGGCAGAACACCTGTCTTTCTCCCAGATGTGGGAGCCCGTGATTCCCGTGCAAAGCTGCAGCATGGGCACCACTCTCTCTCTCACATGCCAAGGACTGTCAGGAGACCACTACCAACTTGTCAGGCTCTGGTGAGGGCTGAGGCTTTCTACCTGGCGTTTCTGAGGCCCCTGCTGCAGACTGTGACAGTGCTGAGCAGCAAGCTCTTTCATTCCCTCCCCCCAGGATATATTTCCCCCAATTCATATTTAGGTGTCTTCCCCTCTTCTTAATTTGGCATCATCCTGCACAGGGGCTGTGGGGTGCTGACAGGTGGGCTACTCCTCTGTTTAATGTGCCTGTGTATCTGAAGGCTTAGCTGCTTCTTTGCCTGCTGAGTCCTCGGCATGGCCCTGGTCTAGCCTTGTGCCATAGCTTCATCTAACGTATCTTTATTGTTTCCAAGGGCTGCTGAGAAAAAGCACCCAAGCCAAGTGGCCTAAACCACAGAAATTTATCATCTCCAAGTCCTGGAGGCTGGAAGTCTGAGGACAAAGTACTGTCTCCTTCTGAGGACTGTGGATAATCTGCTGTTTGCAGAGAGATTTTCTCCTTATTTCCATTCCATGGCCTTCCACAGTGCCTGCCTCTTTATGAGAGCTCATGACTTCATGTTAACTAGTTATGTCTGTAAAGACCAGTTATCTAGACCTAGTTATGTCTATATTGACCCAGAGCTAGTCCCTTGGCCTCAGCAGTCATCCCTACCTAGTAGGGCTTAAGATGGATGAAGGTTGTAAGCTAGACTGACAACTTGCTCTTTTACAACAGGGACATTCCTTTAACAACAGAAGACTCTTCTCCAAGCTGTGGCATGAGGCTGTCATCTTTGGGGCTGACTGGGCTGGGTTCCTAGGAAGCCACGGACATCATACATGTTCTGGTGAGTGTATTAGGAGATGACCTTGGGAGGCCTCTTCAGGAACCATTCACCAAGGTTATAGGTGAGTCAAAGGGGCTAAAGGTGAGTCTACTCTTGGAGATGGACTGACACTCAGCTCCAAGAACACAGAACTGGGATCAGAACCCAGGTGCCCTCACATTCTATTGAGTGAGGCTTTGAGTCAGTGAAGCTTTGGGGTCAACAGTTCGTTTTCTCTTCCACTCACTGACCTCAGGGCCATGCAGCAGATGCCTTTATGCCCAGCCATACTGGGCACTGCCTCAAAGCCATGGACATCTATAGCCTCAAAAGGCAACAGTCTCAAAGGGCAGGTAATCTGCTGTGTCCTCACACACCCAATGCCAGGTTCTGACAAGAAACAGGACAGGTACTTCCACACTTGGATGGAAAAAAATATTCCAAGCAAATGGTACCAAAAAGAAAGCAGGTGTTGCTATTTTAATATCAGACAAAATAGACATCAAAGTAAAAGAAATCAGAAGAGACAAAGAAGGCCATTACATTTTTATCAAAGGAACAATTCACCAAGAAAATTTCACAATTATGAATATATATGCACCAAACTCTGGTGCACCAAACTTTATAAAGACAATTCTCCAGGACCACAAGTCACACACTAACCCCAGTACATTCATAGTAGGGGACTTCAATACCCCACTGAGCCCTTTGGACAGGTCAACAGGACAAAGAATAAACAGAGAGACATCTGAACTGAACAATATGGCACACCAAATGGACCTCATTGACCTCTACCAAATATTCCACCCTAATACCAGAGAATACACTTTCTACTCAGCACCCCATGGAACATTCTCCAAAATTGACCACATACTCTGACACAGAAGAAACCTCCACAAATACAAAAAGATTGAAATAATTTCATGCATTCTATCAGACCACAGTGCAATAAAGCTTAACATCAACACCAGGTTAAGCCCTACTGCCTACAAGAACACATGGAGACTAAACAACACACTCCTGAATAATGAATGGGTCAAGGAAGAGATAAAGAAAGAAATAAAAGCATTCCTGGAACTGAATGACAATGACAATACAACACAACAAAAACCTATGGGATACATTAAAAGCAGTACTAAAAGGGAAGTTTATAGCCCTGGGTGCTTACATCAGAAAAACAGAAAGAGCACAAGTGAATGATCTAACACTGCAGCTAAAAGCACTTGAGAGGCAACAACAGATGAAGCCTACATGCAACAGACAGGAAGAAATAACAAAAATCAGAGCAGAAATCAATGAAATAGAATCAAAGAAAACAATACAAAAAATGAATCTAAAAGTTGGTTCTTTGAAAGAATAAACAAGATAGACAGACCTCTAGCCCAGTTAACCAAAAGAAAAAAGGAACAACTCCAAATCAATACAATCCATGATGAAAACAGAAATATCACAACAGACAAGGAAAAGATCCAGAAATTCATATGGGAATATTTTAAAAACCTATACTCTACCAAGTTTGAAAACTTAGAAGAAATGGATGAATATCTGAAATCCTGGGAATCACCAAAGCTCAACCAAGAAGAGATCGACAGCTTAAACAAACCCATAATATATGAAGAAATTTAAGATGTAGTAAGAAACCTCCCAACTAACAAAAGCCCAGGACCAGACGGTTTCACAGCAGAATTCTATAAAACATTCAAAAAGACCTACAACCATTATTACTGAAATTGTTCAGAAGGATACAAACAGAGGGAATTCTCCCAAATTCCTTCTATGAAGCCAGCATCACTCTATTACCAAAACCAGACAAAGATACAACCAAAAAGGAGAACTATAGACCCATCTCCCTAATGAACATAGATGCCAAAATTCTAAACAGGATACTGGCAAATCTACCAGACTTCAAACTATCTACAGGGCTATAGTCATAAAAACAGCCTGGTACTGGCACAAAAACAGACCTGTTGACCAATGGAACAAAACTTGAAGATCCAAACTCGACACATAAATTTCAGCCATCTCATATTTGACAAGGGAGCCAAGAAGCCACAATGGAAAAAGACAGCATCTTCAGCAAGTGGTGTTGGCAAAACTGGATCACCTGCTAGAAGAATGAAATTTTAAACCCCTACCTCTTGCCTGTACAAATAACTCCAGGTGGATGAAAGACCTCAACGTGAAACCCCAACTCTGAAGGCTATAGAAGAAAAACTTGGCAGCAGACTACAAGACATAGGGGTAGGAAAAGACTTCCTAAATCAGACAGCAGCTGCGCAAGAATTAAGTCGACAATTGACAAATGGGACCTCATTAAACTCAAAAGCTTTCTGTACATCAAAAGAAACAATCAAGGAAGTGAAAGAAATCCCACGAGTGGGAGGAAGCCTTCACAGATACATCTGACAAAGCTGATTTCAGAATATAATAAACTATTCAAAAAACAAAAAAGAAATAAACAATGACCCATCAATAGATGGAGCAAAGATTGTGAGCATTAAGACTTCACAAGTGGGAATTAGAGATGGCTAAGAAACACCTTAAGGAATTAGTTCAAACATCACTAATCATAAGGAAATGCAAATGTGAAAACCACTTCTAAGAATCAAATCTACTCCAATATGACTTGCTCAGTATCAAGACACAAGATACACTAAGTGCTGGAAAGGCTTGTGAGGAAAGGGGAAACCAACTATCCACTGTTGTTGGAATGTAAACTTGTATACCCACTATGGAAAGCAGTGTGGTAGAACCCTTGGTAAGACTTAGAAATGGAATTTGCCACCCAACCGGCATACCACTCCTGGCAGTACCCTCAAGACTCACCCTCCACTGCAGAGATACATGCACAGCCATTTGTTTATTTCAGCTCTCCTTCACAATTAGCCAAGGAGCTGGAACTCAACCCAAAATGCCCCTCAACTGACAAGGAATAGAAAAATTGTGGTTACATCTACACAATGGAGGTTCTATGAGCAGTAAAGAAAGATGACATCACGAGCTTTGCAGGTAAATGGACTGGAGATAGAAGACACATCATGCTCGATGTGAAGTAACACGGTCCTAAAAAAACAAATGACGAATAGATATTCCCTCATCTGTGGATGTAGTGCCCAATTTACCATGTTAATAAGTCATTTTCTTGTGCAGGCCCTGTAGCTCTTGTCCAAGCAGTTGGAGTAATGAAATTGGAAACAAACAACAGCATACAACAACACAACACAGAGGAACTGCATCAAAGAACTACGAACATGCTGAAACAGTGAACTGTCTGCTCAGTCAACTCTCCCAATGGAGAATTTGAGAAAGACTGAGTAAAGAGAATGTAAAGCCATGTTTGGCAAATCATGAGTTCTGTGTGGTTGGGGGTAGGGTGGGGGACATGGGTCTTAGATTTGATAATCCTTTGTACAAAATATATATTTAAAAAAATTTTTAAATAGACATGACAAGACCTCTGCACTCCGGAACACACAGTGGCTGTGGTTACCTGCAGGAAATCAAAGCATTCAACACTCCAACGTGGGTGGGAGACAGGCACATGAAGTCCATCACTAGCTGAAGAGCTCTTGACAGTCCAGGGCTGCTTAGGGCAGGAAAGGCCATTTTCTTGAGGTCTGTGGCCCCTGGTAAGTTAGCCGTGCTCCAGTGGAGCACCCTCTACCCACGAGAGAATGAACAGCACAAAGTGAACTCAGTAGGTTATTAAGAAAAGGAAAAGCTGGCAAGGTTGGTGCCACACCTTTAATCCTAGCACTTTGGGAGCAAGGCAGCAGATCTTTGTTGAGTTCAAGGCCAGCCTGGTTTACAGAGTGGAGTTCCAGGACAGCTGGGGCTACAGAGAGACCCTGTCTCGAAAAGACCAAAAAAAAAAAAAAAAGAAAGAAAGAAAACAGTGTGAATCTGAGGGGGTGAGGAGATGTGGGAGGAGTTGGTTGGGGGAGTGGAGAACAAATAGAATAAAGATAATTTGCGTGTATGTACATGTGCATGCATGCGCCTGAGTGTGTGCACATGTGCACACACACACAACTTAAAAGTCAAAGTACATGTCTATAAATGGAATGTGGGCTCCTTTGAGAGCCTTGTCCTTCATCATTACATTCTAGTTCCTCTCATTCAGTTCTCAAGTCTTGAAGACACTCAATAAAAAGAAAGCTGTAGCTTTATCTGGGAAAAGGAGCAGGGACAGAATTGGTGGATCCACTTCCTTCTTGCACCAAGTCAGCCTTTAAGCTTGCTTTGGGAATTCCCACTGCCTTCATAAATTGAACCCCACTTTGGCTTCCAAATAGTGGGCTTTGGAAGGTGCTGTTCTTTAGGAAAGAGAACACAGTAATGCCACATATATCCTAGGGGATTTCAAGCTTCCATTTAAGGACATCAGATATTTTCTTTTTTAGACCATTATTCTAAGGTAGCACAGGAAAAGAATCCTCTGTGGAAAGAATTTCCATACTAGAAGCTTCCGATTTCATCAGTGAAATTCCAGACATGATCCCAGGCTGAGCCATTTGAAAGAGGTCATTAGTGCATCTGGGAATTTTCCAGAGGAAATGTCTTAGAAGCAGTGGTCACTGGGAAATGCATGATTCATGGGGAAGGGAGCAATCATTTTTCCTTACTGAAGTCCTCCATGTCATGACATAAACTCTGAGTCACACCTTAGTCTGATACCTTTCAAGACCCAGCAAGTGTTAATAGGGCTGTCTGGAGGGGGCCCAGTGACTCACAAGGAGGTACTCCTGCCCTTGGCCTGAGCTGTTCTGGAACACACAAAACCTATCCAGGTTATTCTCCCTCTCTCTTC
>VZQC01000119.1:732960-756111 GCA_009823505.1 Rhizomys pruinosus | reverse complement strand
TCTCTCTCTCTCTCTCTCTCTCTCTCTCTCTCTCTCTCTCTCTCTCTCTCTGAATTAACCATGAACATCACCTGGGTTCATCCATCTGTAGTGCTATCTCTGATACTCCTCCTCAAGAGGTCTTTCCTAACCTGGCGGCCCAACTAATTCCCCTTTTCTCAGAGCTCCCATGCACCTTGCACAGAGTCTGTTATAGCTTCTCCCAGAAAACATTATAATTATTTGTTTGTGTGACTGTCTCCTATGGGGTCCCCAAGGGTCAACATCATGTCTTACTCAGGCTTGGGATCCACTCCAGCTCCTAGCTGAGATTCCAGGCCATCAGCAGCTACACGCTGCATAACTGTTGGCTGCCAAACAAGTAAGGGAGGCCCCACCTTCACCTTCTGTAGACAAAGCTGGGAAGTAGCTGGAACCTACTGTTCTTATTTTCTCACACAGGTTGAACGTTCCTAATTCAAAAGTCTGAAATTTTAAACACACCAAAAACTGAAACTTTGTGACTGCTGATGTGATGTACAAGTGGAAAATTCCACATCTGACCTCTGACTCATGTGAAAACATAGATGTGCTAAAAATATTGTAGGAAATCACTTGCAGGCTGTGCGTGTAAGATGCACAGCAAACACACATGGATTCCATCCATGCTTAGCTTTGCATCCCATCCCCAGGACGCTGCAGTATGTATGTAAAAATATTTCCAGATCAAAAATCCTTCTAGTCCCCAGCATTTCAAATAAGGGCACCTGAGCTGTGTAAACTTTAGCAGATAGACAGAGGCCAAAGGCTTCCAACAGTCTGCATGCTGCCTGATCATCCTATTGGAAGGGGTTTACTCTGGTTAATGATGAAAGGCTGAAATTCTCTAATCCTGCTCTCTGCCCCAAAGCCCAAGACCTTCTTGGACCTGTCCCTTTCTCTCTCTCTCTCTCTCTCTCTCTCTCTCTCTCTCTCTCTCTCTCATCTTTCAGCTGGAGTTGGTTGGGTACTGAATCTTTTTCTAAGTACTTTTCTTCTTTTTCTTAGTCTCTTGGTCTCCCAACTAGACTATGGACTTAGAGAACCTACCTGGTGGGTGGAAGGACACGTTTTGACCTCAAAGTCCTCACCTGAGTCTTGCAAAAACTGAACGAACATCTCAATTTCCTGTTAGCATTACCAGTTAGTGTCAGGGTAGTGAAGAGTGGTGGGCAGAGGTCTTCAGCTTTGTGTAGCTTATGCTAGGAAAGCACTTAGCCTTGTAGTTTTCTTTGTGAAAAAAAAAATATATGTGAAATTAACCAACTTTTCCAGCACAGGGACGGACATCAGCGGCTTCCGACCCTTCAGTGCTGGTCAAACCATCTTAGGGGAGGAGCTCGGAGAGGACAACTCAGGCTGTGACCCTGTGTGAAGGCGAGGTCTTGGCTTTCTACTGACCCCTTTCTAAAATCTTCCCAGACAGATGGATTTATTACCCAGTGTCACGCGCAGCAGTCTCGCCAGCAAGAACTTCATGCGGACAACAGGATTCTTCTGCAGCAAACTTTATTGTGTACAGCTCTCTTGTGAGAAGGACCCCGAAATGGGGAAGAGGCACTGCTTATATAGCAGTCCAGAGGGTTCGTGCTTGCTCTGGATAGGTGAGCTGACTTGATGCCTCATTTGCATGTTAAAGGCGTGAATTTAGAGAGCAGTAGTCATGTGCAGTTTTGCCCTAGTGCGGAAGAGGTGGCTACATGCGGAAAAGGTGGCTAGTTGTTGTTCTCTAGCCATCTCAGGAAGTCGGCGCCATCTTTAAGGTGCGACGTTGAGCCACACTGTTAGCAGTGTGACAGGCTGCCAACAGTTCCCCCTTTTCTATTATATGGCTGGGAGAATGTCTGTCTTAGGTTGCCACTGCAGAGGTATACCTTACCCGTCATTGGGATAACAAACAGCTCGTCAACCGGTTAGGGTCCATAGCGTCCCATGAACCCCCACCGATGACAGCCTCAGCGGTAAAAACTGCGAAGCGTCCTACGAGCTTCCACCGTTATGAGTGCTGATTTGCCCCCTGTCTTAGGTTGGAAATACATGCAGTAGGTCTTACCCGTCATTGACTACTTCTCCAGTATACTAAGCCAGATGTTAGCGGAGGAACCTGCTTCCAAAGCTGCAAGGGCCTGTGCAATGACCACCTTATCGCGCCGATGTTGGGCACGGAGCCTACACATTATCCAGAGCATAAGTAGAATCCCTCCACCTAAGAGTAAGCCAAATCCCGCCACCCCAGCCCATTCTTTGAAGTGTGAAACAGCGGTGGAAATCCAGGAAGCCAGTCCTTCAGCAAGGGAGGTGTCCATTCTGGTAGAATTCACAGTAACGATGGCCATACGAAGCTGGTTCATCAAGCTGTCAAATTCACCACTCCAGTTACTATCATGACGAATTGGCATTGGTCTTGGGAACACTGACAGGATCCCCCATCGTGGCTCCGCCTGAGTCATCCAGAGGCTGATCATGAGAATCACCAGCAACTGGATCACTGGTCTTTTCATGTTCTTTTATTTTTCTTGTTAATCGCTCAGGCACCCAAATTGGATTTTCTTCTTCCTGTGGAAAAACACAAATAGCTCCCCTGGATCTTATTAAAATAGGATCCGGGCCTTTCCACTTTCCAGATATGACATCTTTCCATTTTACTAATTCCTTTTGTGTTGTGGGCCAGGAATTGTGACGCTCGGCTGCAGAGCGGCCTTGAGCATCCAAATTTAAAAAATTTAGAGTAAATAATGTCACTGAGACAATTGTTTTTGGTGTCAGGGGAACGTTCTCCAATCCCTCTTTTTGTTTAATAATATAAGTTTTGAGGGTGTGATGTGCACGTTCCACAATACCTTGTCCTTGTGGATTATAGGGTAATCCAGTGATGTGGGTAACTCCCATCTGCTGACAAAACTGTTTGAATTTGGTTGCTGTATATGCCGGGCCATTGTCTGTTTTTAGTATTTGTGGTAGGCCCCAAGCACTCCAGGCTTCCAAGCAATGTTGAATGACCTGTGTTGTTTTCTCCCCAGAGAGGGGGCTAGCAAAAATAATGCCAGAACATGTGTCTACAGAGACATGTAGGTACTTTAATCTACCAAAGGAGGTGACGTGTGTCACATCCATCTGCCAAATTTGGAGAGGGCGTAATCCTCGCGGATTGATACCCACATGGGGGGTAGGCAAAAACTCAGCACAATTATGGCATTGTAGGACAATGTTGCGAGCTTCACTGCGAGTTAATGAGAAGCGTCTTCGCAAAGTTTCAGATGTCACATGAAATTGAGAATGGAATTTGGCAGCCGCCTCCAGGGGGCTGATTATAACAAAGGCGCCAATCCTAGTGGCACGGTCGGCTTGTTGGTTGCCCTTTGCCATGGGGCCTGGTAGTCCTGAATGAGCTCGAATGTGTGTAATATATATAGGAGAGGATCGAGACAAAAGTTCATTTTGAATTTCCTGGAAAATAGAGGCAACTGTGCTGGACATTTTAATCATTCCCACGGTTTCTAGGGAGTTGACAGCATTTACCACATAACTAGAGTCTGAGACAATATTAAGAGGCCCAGGAAAATTTTTTAATACTTCCAATACTACTTGACATTCTGTTAATTGTGGAGAGGTGTGATCAAATTGTATAGTGGTAGTTTTTCCTTCATGCACATACGCTCCTGTTCCACTCTTAGAACCATCAGTGTAGACTACAGCTCCCTCAGGTATTGGTTGGGTCCTAGTAACCCGGGGGAAGATTAAGGGCTGGCTTTGAGCGAAGTTTAATATCGGGTGTTTGGGATAATGGTTATCAAACTGTCCCTGAAAGGCTGTAACAAGAATAGCCCAATAGTCATTTGTTGCTGCCAGTACCTGAAGTTGTTCTGTGGTGTAGGGGGTAATGAGTTTTTGAGGCTGTGAGCCAAAGTGAGTAACCGCCGCTTTAAGTCCTTTTAGAGCCAGTTTAGCTACTGCGGCAGGATACCATTCAATGGTTTTGGCTGGAGATGCATTAGGGTGGATCCATAGGAGTGGGCCGTGTTGCCATAGGACTGTGGTGGGTAATTTAGCAGTCTGTAACACACATAAATGAAAAGGCTGGGATTGTACTATTCTGAGTAATTGAGCTTCACTTAGTACTTGTTCTACCCTTTTTAGGGTGGTCAAAGCTTCTGGGGTCATGGTGCGGGGTGATGTAAGATGTGAGTCCCCCTCCAGGATATCAAACAGTGGTTTCAATTCGGTTGTTGATAATTTAAGAAAGGGGCGCAACCAATTAATGTCTCCCATCAATTTCTGAAAATCATTAAGTGTATGAAGATGATCTCTTCGAATTTCAATTTTTTGGGGTTTTATGAATTTTGGACAGATAATAGTTCCTAGAAATTGTCCCACTTGGGTACTTTGGACCTTTTCCGGGGCAATTACGAGTCCATGGTTTCTTAGTGATTTGACCAGGACATCGAATGCATCATAAACTTCTGCTTGATTTTTACCACATAGGAGAATATCATCCATGTAATGGATGATTATTAGAGAATGAAATTGTTCTTGGACTGGTTCAAGGGCTTGTTGAACAAACAACTGGCACATAGTGGGGCTATTAGCCATGCCCTGGGGTAGGACCTTCCACTGGTATCGCTTGTCCGGTCCCATATGATTAATGGTGGGCAGGGTAAATGCAAATCTTTCTCTGTCCTGAGGACATAAAGGGATGGAAAAGAAACAATCTTTGATATCAACTATAAGTGTTTGCCAATCACTTGGAAGAGCTGACGGGAGGGGAAGCCCGTGCTGAAGAGGGCCAAAAATTTTCATTTGGGCATTAATTGCACGGAGATCATGAAGCAGTCTCCATTTTCCTGATCTCTTTTTTATAACAAAAATTGGGGTGTTCCAAGGAGAATTGGAAGGCTCTATATGTTCAAGCTCTAACTGTTCTTGTACCAGTTGATGGGCTGCGGCAAGTTTTTCAGAGGACAAAGGCCATTGAGGAACCCATACCGCCTCCTCTGTAAGCCAAGGTATGGGCAGTAAGCCCTCAATGGCCGTTAGGAAAAACCCAGGCCATGTCTATCTAATTTTTGTTTAGCAGATATTGGCTCAACTATTCCTTGATTAAATTTTCCCAGGCCTTTTCCAGGGAGATATCCCATTTTTGTCATTATGTTTTGGGCAGGGGCAGAGTATTCATTCACAAGTTTTAGTCCTAATTGTTTCATAACATCTCTCCCCCAAAGATTAATAGGCAACGGGAGGACGTAGGGGGTAAATTTCCCCTGTTGTCCTTCTGGTGCCCTCCACATTAGGGTCTTAGAACTAATGGAGGGTGAAGACTCATACCCCAATCCTTGTAAAGAGTGTGCAGATTGAGTCACGGGCCAAGCAGTTGGCCACCATTGAGCAGCTATTATGCTCTTATCGGCTCCAGTATCTAAGAGGCCTTCAAATCTTTTTCCTTCAACCATTAATTGTAATGTAGGCCTGGTATCAAGGCTAGCTATTAAATAAGCCGAATCGGTACCAGTAGAACCAAACCCTTCATTCCCTCTGTCTTTCTTATGGGAGGGGAATAATTTATGACAACTAGGGAGAACAAGGAGCTGAGCAATACGATCTCCAGATGAAATAGAAAAAAGACCTCTGGGAGAGGAACACATGATTTTAAGTTCGCCTGTATAATCCTGATCAATAACCCCAGGGTGGACTATGAGGCCTTTGAATGTTATAGAAGAGCGACCTAATATCAAGCCCACGGTGTCTTGTGGCAACGGACCATGAAAGTCAGAGGGGACAGGGTATATTCCCATCTGTGGGGTTAGGACTATTCTGGCGGTGGAACGGAGGTCCAGTCCTGCGGAGCCCGAGGTGGCTCTCCGTGGGTGTTCACAGGCGATTGTGTCCAATGAATGCGAGTGTGGTGGTCCCCATATGTTCGAGGGCCCTGGAGACGAGGGCCCCGCATCTCGTTTTTTGGATCCTCAAGAGGGCGCCCTTTGATATCTTTTATTGAGCGGCATTCATTTGCCCAGTGTTTACCTTTCTTACATCTAGGGCAAAGTCCAGGTACCCTTATGTTGCCTTGGGAGGTACATTCCTTTTTCAAATGGCCTGGCTTCCCACATTGGAAGCAGACAGGGCCAAATTTGGTGGGTCTAGCTTGTTTCTGTCCCTGTAAAATGGCTGCAGCTAGTCCAGCATTGGTGAGGGGCCCTCCTATCTCCCTGCATGTCCTTAACCATGATTGTAGACCTTTTGTCCTACGGGGGATGATGGCTGCTCTGCATTCTTTAGTACATTGTTCAAAAATAAGCTGTTCTATAAGGGGCATTGCTTGTTCCTGATCTCCAAGGATTCTTCCCGCAGCTTCCAGCAGTCTGGCGACAAAATCAGAAAAGGGCTCATTCGGGCCTTGAATTATCTTTGTTAAATTGCCCGAGACTTCCCCTTTGTTAGTCAGTGCTTTCCAGGCACGCAGCGCTGCAGTAGCTATTTGGGTGTAAACAGCAAGGGGGAAGTTGGTCTGATCAGCGGCGTGCTCTCCCTGACCGGTAAGCATTTCAAATGTCCATCGGGCCGCCTCGCCTCCAGCTGTAGCATTAGAGCGGGCTTGTGCCTGGCAGGCATCATGCCAGAGTGCTTTCCATTCCAGATATTGCCCCATTGTTAGGAGGCAAGCTTTTGCAACATACTGCCAGTCTGTTGGTGTCATGGCAATACTGGCCAGGCGTTCTACTTGTGATACAGTAAAATTGGCATTAACCCCATAAGCGCGGACAGACTCCGCTAACTCTTTAACTTGTTTGTGCTCTACGGCACGGTGGCCCCGACCACCATCATCAGTCTCAATGACTGGGAACATCTGTCTCATGGCATGCCGCACCTCCGGGGAGCAAAAAGAGGTGGAACATTTCCCAGGTGCATAAGGCGGAGGAGCAGAAGGCACAAGGGTGGGTGAGCTGCGGGGCTCGTTTACTTTCAGTTTTAACCTGTCCCGCCTCCGGGCAGACTGAAAGTGTTCATTTTTATACCGGGCCGCTTCCTCCTCTAAATCGTCCTCCTCGGACGGTGACAGTTCCTCATTAGACTCTGAATCAGTTAATGTTAAAGCTTGCAAGTCTTTAAACGGGTATAAAGTATCCTTGTTACCCTTTTCTTTTTTATTGCTAGCATCTTTGGAGACTTCCCTTTTTATATGTGCACTTAACTTTTCACCCCGTTCTGTTTCTGACATGCTTTCCTGGAGGTCCTCAAGGGCCTGCTGACCTTCCCTAATTTCTTCTTGACAGTTTTGATCCTGTAGACAGGATCTGACAAGCTTCCATATAGGAATGGTGCCAGCTTTTAATTTACCTGAACGTTGTTCCCTGTCCAAATCACCCTTAAGTTTGTCCCAACTAGGGAGAGTAAGCGATCCCGTGGAAACAAACCAAGGGGCACACCGATCTATTTCCTGAATGAAGGTATTAAGGGTCTTAGTAGAGACCTTCAACTGCCTTCCTCTTAAAACTGCTTGAAGGGCGGTAACTAGGGAGTGTGTATTACCCATCCTAGGGGCGATGCAGCCTTTGTGTTCAAGAAACAACATTACAAGGACAATTACAACAGCCAATAAAATGATTAGGCAAGCTTGGAATCCCTCTAGATCGTTAGAGAAAAGCATATCTCTCAGAACTAACCTTAAAAAATACTTCCTGAGCGCAGTTCTGAATCCTCTTCGAAAGCGAAGGGTCCTCTCGGCGCCAGCGATGGCAAGTTCCCGGGCCCGGGTCTTCGGCACCACTTGTCGCGCGCAGCAGTCTCGCCGGCAAGAACTTCACGCGGACAACAGGATTCTTCTGCAGCAAACTTTATTGTGTACAGCTCTCTTGTGAGAAGGACCCCGAAATGGGGAAGAGGCACTGCTTATATAGCAGTCCAGAGGGTTCGTGCATGCTCTGGATAGGTGCGCTGACTCTATGCCTCATTTGCATGTTAAAGGCGCAAATTTAGAGAGCAGTAGTCATGCGCAGTTTTGCCCTAGTGCGGAAGAGGTGGCTACATGCGGAAAAAGTGGCTAGTTGTTCTCTAGCCATCTCAGGAAGTCGGCGCCATCTTTAAGGCGTGACGTAGAGCCACACTGTTAGCAGTGTGACAGGCTGCCAACAACCCAGCTTCCAAACAGGGCTCCTTGAGGCAGGAACAAGAAGGAGCTCAGTACCCCTGGAGTCTTCTAACTGAAGCTATGGCTTATTTCAAATGGTCTGGGTCAGGAACGGTCTAAGCTCTTGAACAATATCTCCTTGCTGTTTGCATTCTTCCATTCGATTGACACAGGTTGGTTGAGTGTTTAATTCATACCAGAAATTATAAAAGACCAAAGTGGGGCACAGGTGTTGATAAGACACAGAACCAAGGCTGCATTCTGACTTCTGAGGGCTCTGCCACCGTTGCCTTTATTCTATCTGTGAGGTCCATACCTGCATTTAAAGATATGTATATGTTTATATCTTATAATTGTGGCATAAAGAAAAGTACAAGTCAGGAAGGATTTATTACATGATCTATAATTAGTCATTCATTTTTCTACTGATTTCAAGAGAAATTGAAGTTAAAACATTTATTTATTTATTTATTTATTTATTTATTTATTGAATTTTTGAGACAGGGTCTCCCTGTAGCCCCAGCTGTCCTGGAACTCTCTATGTAGACCAAGCTGATCTTGAACTCACAGAGATCCGCCTGCCTCTGCCTCCCAAATGTTAGGATCAAAGGCATGGTTATATGACTACTTGGAAGTCCTGTGGCCCTGTTGTGCCAGTGCATCAGTTGGCACCAGTGTAGTGTCTGCCCTTCTGGAATCTACTGTCCAGTAGAAGAGGCAGCTGTGGAATACATTCATGTTAATGACCTATTATTTCCAGGTTTCCTCAACAAAGAGAAAGCAAACAGAAAAAGCTCAGTGTCATCACAGAGCTAACAAAGGCCGATGGTTGCAGCTTGATAATCCAGAGGGGTGGGTGAGATGGCCTGTGAGTAGAGGGCCTGCCATAGTAGCCTGAAGACCTGAGTTCAGCTCCCTGGCACCCACATAAAAGCCCAGTGCTTCAGCATACATCTGTAACCCCAGTGCTGGAGCAGTGTGGACGGGGAGACCCAAGGGGCTGCTGGCCAGCCCATCTACCCCAAACAGTAAGCTCCAGGTTCAGTAAGAAGTTCTACTTTAAAAAACAAAGGTGAATCATGATAGAGGAAGATACTTAACGTTGTCCTCTGCATCTCAGACACATACACAGGTAAGCACACCTACATACACAAGTACACACATGCATATACCACACACATACAAATAATGATAATAATCAAAATAGCATGCCAAGTAACTAGAGATATAACTAACATTGAATTATGTAAGCTTTGAGAGATTAAACAACTTGCCCAAATTGAAAAGGGACAGAGACAGGATTTGGGCCAAACTTCCACTATTAGTCAGCTTCTCTTATTGTGCTACAACACTGGAAAAAATCAACTTGAAGAAAAGAAAGGCTTATTTTGGTTTCTCCTTCCACTAGACCCAACCCACCTCCTCAGAGATCCAAAACCTCCCAGTAGTACTATGGGTAACCAAACCTTTAACACAGGACCTTTTGGGAGTCCCAAATTAAGAGCTGGAGAGATGGCTCAGAGGTAGAGTGATTGCTGCTCTTTCAGAGGATTGTGATTCAGTTCCAGCACCCACATTGGGTGGCTTACCTGTAATTCCAGCTGTGGGGACTTCAACATCTTCTCTGGCTTCTGTGGGCACTTGTGCACATGTACACATACACACACACACATACACATATAGACATACACATACACATTAAAAATAATAAAAATAAATCTTAAAAAATCCAAAGTATAGCACTAATCCTGAAAAAAACAAAAAAGTAAAAAGTAAAAAGAAAATAGGAGAGGCCCTAGGGAGCCACAGCAAAAATCTGCCCTAAATTCTTTCCCTGGATCTTGTCCAAGAGCAGCAGCATCTGTAATGTATTTTCCTCACACACTGGGTTGTGGTGAAGTCCAGGTGAATCAGAGACACAAACATTTGTTAACCATGAAATAGATTTGAAGGGACTAAAGTCTGTACAGTCCTTTCCAAATGGGTGGTGTGCCCCACTTTTGGCTTGCAGCAACCCTAAAAAAAAAGATCAGTATGTTCCTACCAAGCTAGACCAGCAACCCAGTTAATATATGACTTCTCAAACACTCTTGTGCTTAGCTTTTCTGCCAAGATCACAGCCAGCCTAGTCCTCAGCCTCTGACAGACATTCCCTTTGAACTGGGGCTGCCAGGGCCCCACCTATAAGCCCAGCCGGCTTCCTCTTGGCTGGGAAATGAAATCCTTATCTTGCTCCAACCCTTTAGGACTATAAACTGCCTTGGTTTGGGTAGGTCCCTGCCTCATTTCCAGGACTCAAATACTGATTTCTGAGAATTACCAGGTCCTGAGACTTACCAGCCACTACATCTGGCTCTCTGTCCTCTTTGTAACCTGAGAATGACTGGCTGCTTGGAGCAGCCCTTCTTCAGAGAATTACAAATTCACTGGCTTCTTCGTGCTGCTCATCAAGCTACCCACATCCCCCAACAGCCTCCACTGACCCATCATCCCGACCTCCAGTGCTCACCCTGTCTCCAGGCTTGCTTCCTATACACCTAAGCCCCAAACATATACGTTCCTTAACATCTTGGCCTGTAGCAATTCTCTTTTGTACATATTCTATCCTTCAACAATCTTATCCATTTCTGGAGTTTCAATCAATGGGAGGAAGAGGCATGCAGGCCACCTTCAGGTTAAGATCGCCAGGCCAGAGCCTGTGTGGTGAGCAAAAGAGCAGGAAGGAAGCATAAGAGTGTACATAGAAGTGGGGTTGAAGGAGGGTACCCCCACCCTGCTCCATACTGTACAGGGAGAAGCGCAGGCTCAATGGTCCCACAGCCAGGCACAGATAGGCATGGGGGTTTCTGATGGAGGGAGGAGGGAGGGGGACCAATGAATGTACAAGCAAGCTGTGCTTCTCTTTCTGGGTCCTGGTGCATTTTCTGAGGTAGTCCTTCCTTCTGACGTGGGGCATATACCAGGTCAGGAGACGAGAATAACTGGGAGCTGGAGAGATAGCTGAATTGATCAAGTGCTTGTCTTGCAAGCACGACATCCTGAATTCGATCCCCAGAACCCACAGATGGAAAAAGCCAGGCATGGTGGAGCATGCTTCTAATTCCAGCAATAGGCAGGTAGAGACAGATGCATTGGGAATCACTGGCCAGCCAGCCTAGCCTACTCGGTGAGCTTCAGGCCAGTAAGAGATCTTGTTTCAAAAAATAAGGTTGACAGTGTCCTAAAGAACAATGGCTGTGGTTGTCTCTCCTCTGGCCCCCACCATGGAGGCACATACATGTGCACCTGTACACACATGAAGATATGCACACAGAAAATGGAGGGAAGGAATAAGGAAGTAAGAGAGGAAGTAGGAAGGAAAAGAGAAAGGACAAACAGGCTGAAGCCAGCCAAATCTAAAGAATCATTCCTTCTGTGAGATCTGCCCTGAACTCATTCCAAGGTACATTGGAGAGTTCCCCCACACCTCAGTGAGAGCCGAAAGTAGAAGGGGCAAGGAGGCTGGAGGCTCAGAAGCACCACCCAGCTCCTGCTGTCTCCCTAGGAGAGCTTGAAGCTCCTCTTAGCTGCGCTGCTGTCTGGGTTTATTGTCCAGCAGAACTGAGCAAGGACTGACCTTCACAACTTGATCTTCCCGGACTGTATGAGCCAGGCACCATTACTTCACCCACTTTACAAATGAGGAAACAGGCAGGAGGTTAAGTAAGTGCATCGGGATCAACATCCTAAGAAAAGCAACGGAACTGAGGTGACATTTTTTTTCTTTTTGCTGAAATGGTGCTATTTCATCTTTAAAATATCGGCAGTTTTCTCAACATGTTCAGTTCCCTTGGAATGTGTTATTTTCAAATCTAGCAGTGAACTGCAGGATTGTAGAAACAGAAAGGCCTTTGAGACATGTTGGTCCATCTCAGAGTGGGAGAGAGAGAGGCGGGAGGCCGAGCAGATAGGCAGCAATCATCTCCACCCTGTTCACTCTGCTCCTAAAATAAAATAGAGCAGAAGACGGCGCCACTGGACTGGGGAATCCAGTGCTCCCTCTCCAGCTCCTTGCAATGCTGTAATTCTAGAAGCCATTAGTTGGAGCAGGCACACACTGAGCTCTTCTGCTACAGCTGTGGTTTGGGTCCCCTGCTGTCCCTCCCACCGGCAGGGACCTCTTTCCAGGGCCCTCCTCCAGACACTTGCAGACTACACACTTCAAATCCAGCAGCCTGGAACTTCCTTAGGATTGGCTCACACTGGAGACTACCACACCCTTCCACACACACCCTCCTGCCCCGCCCCTTTGTGTCCCCAGTTGGCACCTTCTATTGCTTTTCCCGGTGACTTCATTTGTCACTCTTGGCTAAAAATGGGTCTCTGATGATTTATTCCATCCCAGGTATTGACAAGCTCAAGAAGCTGTGGGGGCCCCACAAGCAGGCACTCCAGCGACCAAGCATGACTCACCATCCAGAGGTAGAGGGGATGAGAAGCCTAGGATACTGTGGCTGCTGTCACTAGACATCAGCCCTCTTCTGGGAGGGAAACCTCAGAATTCTGAAATGGAGACAAGACAGGCAGCCCACTGGTCTGTCACATCCCAAGGCAGATTCTAGGTTTTATTTCTCAAACTCAGTGCCAAATGGTTAAGTGCCATTTTAGAAGGAGCTCTTGGAAGGGAGAAAGAACCCAGCCCATTTCAAATCTCTCCAATCCCATATTCACAAAACCTTAGTCCTGGGGTCGAAAAGGCTTAGAGATAATTGACTTCGATCTTATTTTATGGAAAAGAATTTGAGGTCCAGAGAAGTCAAGTAACTTGACCAAGGACACAGAGCCAGTTAGTGGTGAAGGTGGGGCTAGAATCTGGGTCTCTGTCTCCCAGCCCTGTACTTGGTCTTCTGACCTCAGTATCACGAGAACTAAACTTTTGCTCATAAACTAAAGGGGCTTCCTCTCTTCTGTAACAGAACTGGAAGGGATGACCTTCCAGGAGATGGGGATCAGCGGAGACCTCAGCTCTGCTCTTTGCTCCTGTCCTAGTTACTTTTCTCACTTCTGTGACAAAACATCTGGCAACTTAAGGGAGGAGTGAGCGACGACACAGAGCGTCATGGCGACAGGAGCAGGAGGTGGCTGGTCACGTTACAGCTGCAGTCAGGAAGCAGAGGGAGGTGCACGCTGCTGCTCAGCTCACTGTCTCCTTTCCATTCAGTCCAGGACCGCAGCCCATGGGATGGTGCCTCCCACAGGTAGGGTGGATCTTCCTACCTCAATCAACTCAATGAAACACACTTGGAAGCTTGTTTCCATGCTGATGCCTTATCACCTCAGGGTGGCAAGCAGTCACAGCTCTTCTCTCCCACAGCCTGTGTCTGGCAGTCTCCTGCCAGCTGCTAGAACCTGGGGATGGGTTAGAAATCCCTGTCCTGTCAGGAACATCTGGCTCCATGCAGGACAGCTCAAGGTGACAATAACCTGCCTCTGGCATCTTGGCTTAGGCAGAGCAAGTTGCCCTTATAAGGCTTTCTTACTTTCCACCTGACTGCTAAGTGGCCCATTTCACGCTTAGTGGCTGGACAGATCCTGTAAGAGAGAGCACGCCTGTCAGATGCCAGCAAGGCTGTGAGGCCAGTCTTGCCCTTCAGCTGATCCTGGACAGCTGCTTTCCCTTCACTAGACCGCAGCTGTGTCTTTGCTCATGACAAAGAGACAAGCCAAAGCTGACGAAACCAGTCTCCAAAGGCTGAACATCTAGTTATGGGGCTAGATAGGCTCCTACTCAATTTCATTTCTCCATCCAGTTACCGTGGGTGAAAATGATGATGATAGACAAAGAGTCAGATAGAAAGATAGGTAGATAGAAGATAGATGATAGATGACAGATAATAGATAATAAATAAATATATTGTTTGACAGTAGCTAGATTATTAATAGATGATAGACAGAAAGATACATACATGAGACATAGATATACATAGATATAAAGATAGATAGATAAATTATAATCTGTAGACAGATGATAGATGATATATACATATATAGATGATAGACAGGTAATAAATGATAGATAGATAGATAGATAATAGATGATAGATAGATAGGTAATAGATGGTAGATAGATAGATAGATGATAGATAGAGATGGAGATCTATGACTAAATGATAATCTGTAGACAAATTGTAGATAGATAGATAGATAGATAGATAGATTAGATAGATAGATAGATAGATAGATAGATAGATAGATAGATAGATAGATAGATAGATAGATAGATAGATCTTGATCACCTGCCCTAGAGATATAAAGGAAATAGCACATATTTCAAATCTATCCATCTGCTTCCTTGCCAAAAGGTCTGACAGAGGCAGAGTTGGGTCCATCCAGAATGTTCTGCAGTTAGCCTCTTTTTCCTCTTGTTCTGAGGGGAAGGGTTATATTTTGGCTCGGTGTCAGTGGTTTCAGCTCAACGTCCTTTCAGCCTGTGGCTTCGGGGCTGTGGAACACAGCTCATCATGTGAGAGCTTGATGCAAGGCCTCTTCACTTCACAGCAGGCCGAGTGCCCAGAGGAGAGGAGGCACTGGGGTCCCAATACCACGTTCAAGGGCACAGGCCCGATGACCTAACTCCCTTCCACTAGGCCTCATATCTTTTTAAAAATTTTACTTTTATTTATTTTTAATTTATCTGTATGAGTGTTTCACCCACAAGCATGTAAATGCACCAGATGCCTATCTGGTGCTTGGGGAAGCCAGAAGAGGACATTGGATCCCCTGGAACTGGAGTTAAGGATGGGTGTTAGCCACCATGTGGGTGCTGGGAAACAAACCCCAGTCCTCCGGAAGAGCAGCAAGCGCTCCTCCCCTCTGAGCCACCTCTCTGGCCCCTAGACGTCCCCTCTTAAAAGTTCCAGCACCTCTTAACCATGTCATAAGCTGGGAACTGACCTTGGAGCTAATTTTGTATTGGTATTGGAGCAGCTGATGTCAGCCGAGGTGAAATCTGGGGCTAAGTTGTCTTAGCAGCTTCCAATCTGCTTTCACAGGCCCTGTCTAAGCAAACACCTCCGCTTCTTTGCTACCTGCCTATGAATTCCAAGCTTGGAGCTAATCCAAGCTGCTAATGCATATTCAGAAGTATCAGAGTGGTTACAGAAGACTGTTGAGAACAAGTGCTAAAGCAGTTTACAGTGTATGGACCAGCACTGACCTACAGAAATGTAATTTGAGCCAGGCTAGGGAGGAGGCTCAGTGGGCCAAGTGTCCGGAGCAAAAGCACAAGGACCTTGGTTCAGATCTCCAGCACTTGCACAAGACCTCAGCATGGCGGTGCAGGTCTGCAATCCCAGCTCTGGGGATGGGCAGAAACAAGCCAGTCTAGCTGAACCGATTAACTCCAGGTTCAGCACGAGACCCTGTCTCAAAAACATGGTGTAGAGTGATTAAGGAAGACACCTGGTGTCAATCATCAACCTTGGGCCTCCACACACAAGCTCACACACATGCACATGTGAACATAACCTATAGGAACATATACATACACATGCATATACCCAAAAAAAAAGGAGAAATATACTGTGAGCCACAAGCATAAATACAAATTTTCAAATAGCTGCATTTTAAAAAGAGAAAAGATGGCCTGGAGATGGTTCAATGGGTAACAGTACTTGCTGTTCTTCTCTTGCAGAGGATCTGAGTTCGATTCCCGGCATCCATATGGTGGCTGGCAACCATCTGTAACTCTAGTTCCAGGGGAATCTGAAACCCTCTTCTGACCTCAGGAATTACATGACACTGGTGCACTTACATACGTGCAAGCAATACACTAATACACATAAAATAATGATAAATAAAATATTAAAGTAAAAATAATTTTAAAAAGAAAAAGAAACAGAATTAATTTTAATTGTAAGAATACATTGAATCCAATACATCTAAAATATTATCATTTCAAAATGTAGTCATTCAGAGGCAGGAGGATCTCTGTGTGTTCAAGGCCAGCCTGGTCTACAGAGTGAGTTCCAGGCCAGCTAGGGCTACAGGGAGACCCTGTCTCAAAACAAAACAAAACAAAACAAAAACACTAACGAAAAATATAGAAACGCATTTAAAAATGGACATGGTTTTTTTTTTTGGCGCATGCCTTTAATCTTAGCACTTGGGAGGCAGAGGGCAGCAGATTTGTGAGGTTCAAGGCCAGCCGTGGTCTACAGATGCCAATCCAGGACCACGCTGGGAGCTACAGGGAGACCCTGACTCAAAAAAAAAAAAAAAAAAAAAAGAAAAGAAAAAGAAAAAGAAAAAAAAAGTGCACGTCTTTAATCCTAGCACTTGGGAGGCAGAGGCAGGTGGATCTCTGTGAGTTCAAGGCCAGCCTGGTCTACAGAGTGAGTTCTAAGCCAGCTGGGGCTACAGGGAGACTCTGTCTCGAAAAGACCAAAAAAAAAAAAATTAGCCATATTGAAGCATAACCAGTGAAATATTTTCCTTTTCTTCACACAAGTCTGTGGACGGGCTACATTTCCAGTGCTCAGTGGCCACAGAAGTGTAGGGGGTCATCATGCCAAGCAATCCAGACCCAAGGTCCCCAAGATTTGCATAATGACCCACTGACAAGCATCTCCTTGTCATCTCCTGAGTTGGTTAGATCCACACATGCAGTTAGCACTCTCCCACACTTGGAGACACAAACCATGCCTGCTGGGTTAAAGGGAAAGGGGGAGGAGCTGGTCCTACAGTCTGGTCTGGTCTGGTCTGGCCCATCTATTTGCCTGATATAGACCCTTGGCCTTGGCGGGGACACCCAGTTATGGTCGCATTAATTCCATCTACTGGGGACTGACCACACTCCACACCCTGAGCTGGATCCCTCAGCCGCGTGGCCTCCTGCAAGCCTCTGTCCAGTCAAAACCCAGACAGCAACTTGGTATTCTCTTCCCAGGTTGTTAGTCCAACAAGAGGACCCTTTTCCGACAAATCCCTGCTAGCACCCAACACTCAAACACAAGCCTGATGGGCTTAACTTACACAGACGTGGAAAATAATGGACCTGGAAATCTCATCAGGTAGTAATGGAGATTCGATTTATTGTTTACAGTCTATTCTTTTATTTATTAGTTGTGTGTGTGTGTGTGTGTGTGTGTGTGTGTGTATGTTTGACACAGGGTCTCCCTGTAGCTGCAGCAGGCCTGGAACTCGAAATGTAGACCAGGCTGGTCTTGAACTTACAGAGATCCTCCTGCCTCTGCTGCCAAGTGCTGGGATTAAAGGTGTACACCTCACCTGGCTACAGTCCATTCTTTATATAGACGAAATGATGCCATCTCTCTTAGCCAATCCCAAACCTCTGCCTCACCCATCCCCCCATACATCACTTGCTATGGTTCGCCACATGATGTACTTGGGTCACAAGTGGGTCACAAGTTGATAAAAGCCATTCTCACCAAGGAGCAGAGTCAGATGCGAATGACAGGCAGGCAATTTAAGAAAACGCACCCACAGGTGGCCTGCCTCTACCTACCCACACCTGTCCCCACCTCACTGCTGAACTTGTCAAATCATCACCCAAGGGAATTTTTATTCAGAACTCATTTCTGATTTGCTAGGAAATATAACATACTCGTTCTCTGATAAAATACTCCTGGGATTAAATTCTTAGACACATGTGGGATATCAACTCCCACAATTATTTTAAAGTCAATCTTTGGAACTCAAGAATCAAGTGCACAAAAATACAAGGCTGTTTCCTTCTCCCAACCAAGTTGGACTCTAGAAGCTTCAGCACCCCTAACAGGTGCCCCTTATGTGACTCTGATCTATTTGCTGTACACTTCCCTAAAGTAGCCAACTCCCACTGTTACCTGCCTGTTTGTACATCTGGAAGAGACACCACTCACAGCCTTCACATAGGGAAGCACTATGATATTCCAATTCTTCTCATTTTTATTTATTGTGTGTGTGCACATGTATGTGCAGTTGTGTGAAGGCCAGAGGTCAACATCTGGTATCTGCCTCATCCATTTTCTACCTTTCTTTAAGATTTCTTTTTATTCACGTATATATATGTATATATTCATGTATATATATATTCATATATATATATATGTGTGTGTGTGTGTGTGTGTGTGTGTGTGTGTGTGTGTGTGTGTGTGTGTGTGTGTGTGTGTGCCATGTGTTGGGGGCCTGCACACAAGAGGACACCACATTCCCTGGAGTTGGAGTGGAGTTATGAGCCACCTGACTTGGGCACTAAGAGAGCACAAATGCTCTTAACTGCTGAGTCACCTCTTCAGCCCCTGACCGCACACCTTAATTTTTGAGACAAAAATCTCTCATGAACCTGAAACTTGCTGATTGAACTATACTGATTGGCCAATGAGCCCCCGAGATCCTGCTGTCTCCTCCTCCTCTAGTCTAGGATCATAAGGGCATACTTCCAAGCCTGGCCTTTTATGTGGAATCCGGGGATTGAACCCAGGTCCTTGTGCTTGCCTGGTGACACATCACCTGAAGCTATCACCCCACCTCTAATATTCTATTTTTTAAAAACTGGAGTTAACTGTTTAAAATCTAGTTTATTGTGCAAGTATTTATGGATTCAGTCTGTTCATTTCCAGCCTTGCATGGTGATCTCTGTTTTATAGTCCAATGATATTGAGTCTCTGCCAGCTAAATGCCTTGCCCAGCGCCAGACTCCTATTTGCTCCACACACCTTTCAAAGCTGGCACCAGGAGACATGCACCCTAAACCAATTCACAATGCCCGTATCATTGCAAATTAGTTCGGTCTTTTCTAAGATTAACTTGGCAGTGGTTAACAGCAATAAAATTGCCCATGCCATTCTATGCAATGATGTTTAAATTTATTCTAAGGTAATAGATAATATAATCCTACACACTCACATTAACTTGTAAAAAAGATGTTTATGAGAGAGGAGTATCTGTGATGGCCAAATTAAACAACTGCCCCTAACTTCATTTATGGAGTACCTTCTGTATACTAAGCTTGGATTCAACAATGGAGGGAAAATATATACAGAGATGATTCCCGCATTCCTGGAGAAGTTTTATTCACAAATATCCTAGACGCTCACAACAAAAATGGAAAAATGGCAGCTACATGCATTAAATCGTCTCATGGCTGTATCAAAATGTATAAATAAATGAGAGAAATTACTTTTAATAATAGATTGAGGGACTGTAAAGATGGCTCATTGGTTAAAAGCACTGTCTGCCCTTTTGGGGGACCTGGGTTTGGTTGCCAGTACTTATATGGCACCTAACAACCACTGTAAATCCAGTTCTAAATCCTTCTTTTGGTCTCTAGGGCACCAGCCATACACATGGTACACATCCATACATGCAGACAAAACACACATATAAAATAAAAATAAAGAAATCTAAAATTAATGAAATAATATATTCGATTTAATCCAAAAGCCAAAAAATTTCAATATGTACTCGACATAAGAAATTAATAATTTGGGGCTGGAGAGATGGCCTAGCGGTTAAGAGCGCCAACCGCTCTTACAGAGGACCCGGGTTCAATCCCCAGCACCCATATGGTGGCTGAGAACCATCTGAAACTCCAATTCCAGGAGAACTCCAGTTCCAGGGGAATCCGACACCCTCTTCTGACCTCCGCGGCATTGCACGACACGGGTGCACAAACCTACATGCAGACAGTACATTCATACACATACAAAAATAAATAAAATTAAAAAAAAGAAATTTATAATTCTCAATAAAAAGAAATTAATAATTTTCTACTTTTAATAGATATCATTGAAATCTATTATCTATTTTATATTTATAGTATATTTCCATTTGAACCCTGAATTTTATCAGAAATAATAGTTTTAATTTACCTTCTTTAAGGCTTACCATTAGAAGGGCTAGAGAGATGTTCAGAAGAGCCACTTGCTGTTCTTGCAGAGGACCCAAGTTGGGTTCCTAGCACCCACAAGAGCCAGCCCACAAATGCCTGTGACTCCAGCTCTAGAGGTATTTCTTCTGGCCTCCAAGGAAACCTACACATATGCTGCATACGTGCACACACATATAAATAAAAATAAATCTTTTTTTTTTTTTTTTGGTCTCTTTGAGACAGGGTCTCCCTGTAGTCCCAGCTGTCCTGGAACTCACTCTGTAGACCAGGCTGGCCTTGAACTCACAAAGATCCGCCTGCCTCTGCCTCCCGAGTGCTGGGATTAAAGGCATGCGCCGCCACACCCATCTCAAAATAAATCTTTGTTTTAAAAAATACTGTTAGAAGAAAATTAGATACCCATTTGGACATAGTGCCACACATCTGTAGTCCCAGCAATAGAGTGTCTGAAGCAGGGAGGATTTGAACTTGAAGTCATCCTGGGCTCCAGAATAAGACCTAACTTCGGAAAATAAGATAAAGTAGATTTATATAACCAGTGCATTCCAAGTGTTCATTCAAGTTTTCTAATAACTCAATCCAAAACCAGAAATAATTTTCTACTGATATTTACAGTTACATTGGCTAAACTAGTTCATCCTTATTATTATTTTCAAAAAACTTTGATTTTAATATAATGAAAATAAGAAAATACACTGGTTGGTTGCTAAAAGACCTTGTGACGTTATAGAACAGGAAGAGCTCTGAGGCAGGAGACAGAGATGGAGAAGGCAGGAGACAGAGATGGAGAAGGCAGACAGGAGACAGAGATGGAGAAGGCAGGAGACAGAGATGGAGAAGGCAGACAGGAGACAGAGATGGAGAAGGCAGGAGACAGAGATGGAGAAGGCAGACAGGAGACTTCCCCTCTGCCCCCTGTGGTCACCCAGGATAGAAATCTTTGTCTCCCAAAGTTGTCACATTCCTGTAGCCTTTGTATTACATGTAAACCACTTATTAAATTACCGCACATGTGTTATTTAATTACCACATATGTGTTATTTGCTCTTTGCTTGCATGTGTCTCATGGGTATGAAAGCCCCCAAACAAAAACTTTGCGCTGTGTCTCAAGATGATTTGCACTTTCAGATTTAACTTGTTCATAGTCCCTGTAATGCTGGCTAAACACACAAAACAGATTGTCATTTTGTTTCTTTGATTATTGACTAGTTGGCAAGCATTCCTTTTTGTAAGAACGTGATGTGAGAGCATCCTGTCTCTGCTCAGGCCGGGCTCCCACAGCAGCCCCTGCCCTCTCACGGATGCTCACAGCACCTGCTGAGGCAGTGTCTGTGAGTCAGACTTCCGGGTGCCAGGATGTCTCACCTGGGGAAGTGGGTTTCCATCAAAAGGGGTATTGATTGTTAGAATACGGGATAAACAAGTAGAAACTGACCTTAACAGATGCAGGTAGTTTTATTGGCTATGAAAGGCAATCAACCTTGCCTTGGGGATGGAGGTTTTGCATGCGATTTTAAGAAATATGATATTCGGGGCTCGAGAGATGGCCTAGCGGTTAAGAGCACCGACCGCTCTTACAGAGGACCCGGGTTCGATCCCCAGCACCCACATGGCGGCCGAGAACCGTCTGAAACTCCAATTCCAGGAGAACTCCAGTTCCAGGGGAATCCGACACCCTCTTCTGACCTCGGCAGCATTGCACGACACGGGTGCACAAACTTGCATGCAGACAGTACATTCATACACATACAGAAATAAAAAATAAAAAAATAAATGTGATATTCATAGAGGCCCTGAAAATCCCAGAAGGTGGGCTGTGCCTTCTTGAGTGGTTTCGTGCTCCTTCCTGGAATCTGGGAAGGAAAGTTCTGATAAGGGAGCCAGGTATCTTCTGCAAAGGCGGTCTTCTGCAAGAAGGCTGGTGAGAAACCAGATGTCTAGGCCAGAGACAGTCCCTCCTGGACTGGAAAGACAGGGTGGGTGGAGGGAGTGGTCTGTTCGTTGGGGCGATGGTCGCACATCCCACTCCCACTCCACCTTTCCCTGCCTCCCTCCTCACTCTCAGAAAACCTCTTCTGAGGCCCCCACCTCTGCCATGTGAGCCCTGATTCCTCTCTTGAGAGCCCAAGCTATGCTATCTCTGGTATTGGGGCCAGAGCCTCTGAGACCCCCCTTCCACCGTGCTGTTGTCAATCTGTCTATCTGTCAATGGTGTTAATAACTCTTCTAATCAGCTCCATGTTCCCCACAATCTGTCTCAGCATCCCTTGAGCACCTAGCTGAGATCTTTCACTGCTCTTTCAAGAAGATCTTGAACTAGGCCTCACAGTACTGCAGATCTTTGTCAGAGTCTCCCACAATTCAATCAAGTGGACTGACAAGGACTGTAGAATCATTCACACCATTGTCTTCTGTCTCTAAAACAGACCCAGAAACTACGGTGATTCATAGCGTTTTCACACATGCTAAAATACTAATTACATTCACAATAGTTTTCATAGAATCAACTTCAGAGAACTGAGCATAAATATCTTCAGTGTTCATCACACAGTGGAATAAAATACAAAGGGAAGAAAAGTCTCTGATTTCAAAATTTCAGATTCAAAACTAGTGTCATTGAGTTTTTAGTCAATACAACTAAATTGCAGTATGTCATGGTGGAAAGCAAATTTTCCTATCCAGCTAAAATTCTTTGATAGATACAAAATATTTGAACACATTCAAGATTCAGGTTCCACTTTTCAGTACAGAAATTGCCATTGCTGCTATAAACGTGCAAGTGGTTTGAGAAAAAGAACACTTGAGCCTCAGCTGGGCCTGGTCTTTCATGTCACGGAGCTTATCCAGAGAAAAAATTTCTTGATAGTTCTTCGGATTTGTATCAATTTATCTTTGATATAATTTCAAAGGTCTTGGATTCTGCTAACATTTGTTTGGCATCTTAATTAAAAGGATTTTCACTTTCTGTAAAATATCATTAAGTTGCCGGGCGTGGTGGTGCACACCTTTAATCCTAGCACTTGGGAGGCAGAGGCAGGTGGATCTTTGTGAGTTCAAGACCAGCCTAGTCTACATAGCGAGTTCCAGGACAGCCAGAGCGACAGGGAGACCCTCCCTCAAAAAGACCAAAAAAAAAAAA
>VZQC01000119.1:696420-731568 GCA_009823505.1 Rhizomys pruinosus | reverse complement strand
GGCTGGGCATGAGCCAGGGGAGCAAGCCAGTGAACAGCATTCCTCCATGGCCTGTGCTTCAGCTCCTGCCTCCAGGTTCCTGCCCTGAGTTCCTGCCTTGGGCTCCCTAAGTGATGAACTGTGACCCAGGAGATGTAAGCTGAATAAACCCTTTCCTCCCTAAGTTGGTGTCGGTCAGAGTGTTTTGTCACAGCAATGGAAGACAAACTAGGACGTACTTGTTCAAATATTTCTTAATTTTTTACTTCATTAATTTTCTAATATCACATGCAATAAAGAGCCATTTCATGTTCTCTTCCATAGCAAATGCAACTGGCTTCACCCTGAAATTTGCTCCATGGCTACTCATCATAGTTAGTAGCCTGCACATCTACTCTTACATCCTTGGACATTATTTATTTTATTCTTATGTATATCATGTACATCCTTTGTTTATAGCAACCCAAAGAGCCAGAAGAAGGCATTGAATGCTGGGAACTGTAGTTACAGATGTTTGTGAAGAAGGCATTGAATGTTGGGAACTGTAGTTACAGATGTTTGTGAGCTGTTATGTGGGTGCAGGCAGCCAAACTCAGGTCCTCTGCTGAAGCAATAAACATTCTTTTTAAAAATATATATATTTATTTTTATTTTGTGTGTATGAGTGTTTTGTCTGCATTTTGTAAGTGCATCTGTGTGTGCAATACCCATGAAGGCCAGAAGATGGTGTTAGATCACCTAGACAGTTTTTAGCAGCCATATGGGTGCTGGGAATTGAACCTAGGTCCTCTCCAAGAGCAGTCAGTGCTCTTAACTGCTGAGCCATCTTTCCACCCCCAGCAGTAAGCACTCTTAACCTAAGCCATCTCTCCAGCTCCTTCAGACTACATTTTAAATGTAACATTTTGACCATATGTATTTTAACTAGAAAAAGTAAATTATTACAATTAAAATGTAATAATGTGAAATTTGTATAAATTATGAATTATCATTTATTTATCATTAATATAACTCATATTATTGGCATAAACATTCAAACAAACTCAACACAAGTTAAACCATATACTTAGGGGGGAAAATCATTGAAATTGAGTCAGTTGTCCAACACTGCTTCCATCAGTGAAGTGTTTATGTAGACAATAGTAAGATCCAGGGCAATACAGTGAAAAATCCTACATTCTCTCTCTCTCTCTCTCTCTCTCTCTCTCTCTCTCTCTCTCTCTCTCTCTCTCTCTTTCTCTCAAATGTGTGTGTGTGTGTGTGTGTGTGTGTGTATGTGTGTTATGGGTGTGTGCACATTTGTATGCAGGTTCCCATGCCTGTGGAGACCAGAGGACGATGTCAGGTGCCTCCCTTAGTTCTCCACTTTATTTTTTAATATTTTTTATTTATTATTATGGGTGCTGAGGATTTGAACTCATGCCCTTTACCCACTGAGTCATCTCCCCAAACCCCTAAAATTGCACTTAACAGAAAATTACTCAATAGTGCTTCAGCTTTCCATATAAATTAAAATAATAATTTTATTCCTCAATCATCCTGGCCACATTTGAAGCACCAAATCCAGTTAGCTATTTGTTACTAGTATTGGACCGTGCAGCTCTGGTGGAGGGCAGGGAAGGCCTGGTGTTTCCTGGAGGTTGCATGAGTCTGGAGGGGGAAAAAGCATTGTGAGCAACGCTCCACCTCTCACTTCAACCAGGGTGGATAACTTGTAAGTTTTAGTTTTGAATGTCCATTACCATACTTGTTTGGAAGAATGTGTTTCAGTGTCTGTTTTCCTTTAAGAGTTTGAAATCATGGGTCCTCTGAGTTCTAAGATCTCAATATGGAATCACCCAAGAGCTGGCTAAGAACATGGGCCTACAAGATGGCTCATCAAGTACAGGCACTTGCTGCCAAGCTTGATGACCTGAATTCAATCCCTGGGATCCACATGGTAGAAAGAGAGTGCCAACTCCTGGAAATTGTCCTCTGACTTCCATACATGTATCGTGATTACATGTGCACCCCTTGAAACACGACCATCCTTCCACAAACAAATAAAATGCAAATGTAATAAATGTAATAAATAAAATCAAAAGCAACTTCCCCTATTGTGGGGCTTCATGGGCACACTGAAGAAGAAACAGCAGACTGCATGGTTTTTACCCTCCTGGTGTCCTTTATGAGTTACATGTGTTGTTACTATGGGAAAATACCTGACAAATCAACTTAAGAAAGAGGTTATTCTGGCTCCTGGTTTGAAGGTACAGTCCACCATGGGAGAAAGGGTGGTTCTAGCTGTGGCTGCAGGAACAAGAGGTCACACTGCATCTGAAGTCAGGAGGCAGTGCTCAGCAGGCTTTCTCTTTTTCCCTTGTTACTCAACCCAGCCAATGAGGTGATGCTACCCCTATTGGGGACGGGGGGGGGGCCTTCGTGCCTCAGTTGAGCCTCTCTGAAAACAGCCTCAGAGACACACTCAGAAGTATGTCTTCTAGATGATTTCAAATCCAGTCACATTGACGCTGTACATGAACCACTGTAGCTTCCATTCTCTGTGAACCTTTTGCACTGTGCACACACACACACACACACACACACACACGCGCGCGCACACGCACACATGCACACACACACATTTTCCTGGAGTCGACCTATCATGATGCCATAGTTGTCCCATCTCCGAAACTGGAAAAATAATTGAATACACAGAAAAAGCCGCACAATGAATACAGCTCAAGTTGGAACACCTTCCAGATGGCCCCTGGTAAGCACTATACAAACAATATAGAAATTATCCAGTGGCTCTGGGGAGACAGGTCAGTGGACAAAGTATCTGCTGCACAGGCCCTGAGCTCGGACTCCTAGCATCCACGTAAAGCCAGGTAAGGCAATGTGTGCCTGTAATCCCAGCACCAGGAGGCACATGGTGAATCCTGAGTTCATTGAGAGATCATCTCAGAAAAGAAGGGGAGAACAAGAGAGAAAAGCTCCAGTGTCAACTCTGACCTCCACAAATCCATGCATACACACACACACACACACACACACACACACACACACACACCATACCCTCCACATAACTCCCTTGGTTTTTAGTCTAAAGATAATCTAGTTACTTCCAGCATTTCCTTTAATTCCCTCTCTCTGGGAAAGCAAAGCTTTTCCTGCTTCGTGTGGCCCATAAGAAGTATTTAAAATAGTTTGACGAACAAATGCACGCATGAATAAACAGATAGAGGATCCAAATAGGATGCTGCAGTGCCCACATCAGCTCAGAACTCCCTTCCAAGTGTCAGATCCCAGGGCCCTCTGTGAACCACAGCTTTTGTTTTTATCTGTTTTCTCCTCCTGGCTGTTAACCTCTGAGCTTTCCAAGAATCATTTGAGTGTAACCTCAATAAACGCTTTTATAATTGAAGAGATTCCAACCCTACAGCCAACAAATCTCCCAGCATGAGCAAAAGCCAAGTGGAGGCTTTGTGTTCATATAAAGTCAGGAGATTAGCATGCAAAGCGAGCCAAAACTATAAACCTAGAAACATAAGAAATAAGGCTAAGGACATTTTTCTGGAGCCTTAATGCCAGCCTATTAAGACAGCATCTATCATTCCTTTTCGTTATTCTTCCCTAAATGGCACTTGTCAAATTCAGCTTTCAATTTCCAAAGATGGATAATGGCCCAGATAATGGAGCTCTGTGTCAGGCGTCTCCAGGTCTGAGAGCACAGTGGCTTGACCAGTTGCAGGAATCTGATGGCAGGTGGGAAGGAGGTAAAGTGGGACAGCTCGCACGCACATCTGTGCTGAATCACCTTCTGGGGAAATTTCTCCATATAAAGAAATCCCTGGAGCTTCTCTGCAAATTTCCTGAGAAAGTGCAATGCAGGCTGTCTCTGCTGGGAGACTCAGGGAATATAGGAGAAACCAATCGGAAGAAGGCAGTGGCCAGCACTTCTAGAAGTGTGAAGGTTGCGGCAGAAAGAAGACTGTGGCTGTGGTCCAGCCGAGGATGGAAACGGCTTTCTGAACCCCAACACCCACCAAAGCACGGGCACTTTATGCTCTATTTTTCAAAGGTTTCTATGGTGTGACCGAACATTTTCTGGTTCTATTACTGGAGAAGAAGCCCCAGCCAGCTGAGAACACATTTCTGTGACTGGCTAAGATTTTGCAAGTTATGAAGTATAAAAGGAAGGTTGGGAAAGTTTCTTTATATTTTACAGATTGTGACCAGACTCAACTCTGTAACCACACTCTCTAAGCCCAGAGCAGTGGCCTTCTTTCTACTCCATCTTCTATAATGGGGGCATTTGGGAAGCAGATTTTCCCAGGATAGGGGAAAATCAGCCAGGGCTTTGGGCTAAGCATGGCCATCAGAGATTTTCAGAAAAGAGCCAGGAAGAAGTCTGCATAACTGCTGTTTATCCTTCTTTGGGGTTGGGGAGACTGCAGTGGATAGAAAAACCATATTCCTTCTTACCCACAAAGAGAGGATGCAGTACTCTAAGTCATTTTACTAAACATAGGGGAGGCTGACTCCAAGGGACTATGCCTTTGCTTAGAGTTACTTAGGGAAGAGAGAGAAGCTAGAACTAGAACGTTCTCCCACAGAGTCTCCACACCCTCACCAGTGATATCCTCTCTCCTTCCCTGGCCTTGGAGAGCAAGACTGTAGCTGTCCTTCTGCGTTAGTCAGTATATTGTTGCTGTGCAAGAGCCTAATAGAAACAATTAGGAGGAAAGTTTATCTGGGCTCTCTGCCTGCTCCCCACCCAAGAAGCAGAAGAGTCAGCACAAGATGGGATGGCAGATCCATTGATTAGCAAGTCTTGTATCCTAGCTTCCTTTCTGTTGCTGTGTCAAAATACTCTAACTAAATAAAAGCAAGTGGGGAGAAAAGGTTTATTCGCATTCAACTTCCAGGTCCCAATCTACCACTGAGGGCAGCCAGGGCAGGAATTCAAGTAAGAACTTGAAGCAGAAACCATGGAGGATGCTGCTTGCTGGCTCACTCACTTTCTTTCTTTTTTAATACTGTGGTTAGAGACACAATGTCATGACAAACTACATTTTTCCCCTCATTTTTTTGATTTTGTGCATACATACCCTTCACCCATATACTCAAACTGCCTAAGTCTGAAAATAAATGGGAGCTTAATTCTAGAACCTGTTAAGGGATTCTCAATAAAAGAGCATGTTTTTTTTTCAGATCATGAGGAACATAACATTAATGTTGCTTAGTTTGCCTTACAACTAGGTACTTGGTGCTAGCATCCACAGATGAGGGATACCATTCATTGTTTGTTTTTCTGGAACTGTGATACTTCACTCAACATAACACTCAATTTCTTATCCAGGGAATAATGCCACCCACCGTAGACTGGGCCCTCCTGCATCAATTATCAATCAAGACATGCCCAAAGGCCAATATGATCTAGTCTAATCCTCAACAGTCACTTTCCTCTCAGATGAGTCTAGGCTATAGCAAGTTGACAATTAAGTTATCTAGGAGCCTCACTCAGGGGAAAACAGGAAGTAGAATAAGAGCTGATGCTTTCTGAGGTGCTTCACTCCAACAGGAACAGTCTGGCATCTTCTCCTTGACTCCAGGCACCACTCAGTAGAAAATCAAGTGTTGTCAGTCCTCATTTACAAACAAAGAATGTAAAGTTAGAAAGTTACATAAAGACCTGAAACAGGAATGGCCTGTGTCAAAGGTCTCTCCAGCTTCCAGCTACAGAGCGAAGATGATAGGAGCAGAGAAGCTGACCCTGCCTTGTAGGTTCCCAGCCACATGCCAGGCCACCTTGGCCAGCAGCACAGGCATCTTCAAATCTCAGGGAAGAGGATGCTGTGAAGTACAATGCCCTGAGAGCAAAGTGGCTGGCTATCATCTTGATCTCTCTTCCAGCCAGTAAGTTACAGCTGTGACTGGGAGGCTGCTGCAGCAGCTATGAACCTCCATCCTCCCCAGATCCTCCCGACTGGACAAGACGGACCACCACCAGCATCATCTAGGACCAAACAAATGCACCCAGGAATCTGGGATCTTCCTCACTGCACTTTTTCTACTTCTCCAGGAAAACACCAGGGTGTATCTCACGCTGCGTAATAAGTTCTTTCTTTCTGTTAGGGCTGAGCCCCCAGCTCCCCCTCATGCAGGCTGGAAATTCCTCACTTGCCCTAGCACTTCCTTGTCCCCACGTCCCATTCCCTCAGCACTCCCTCCCCTTTACTCACACTGGAAAGCCCAGAACAAAGGAGTGGTACAAAGCCTAGTTCCACATTCTGGAGAAATCATGTAGCTCACCCAAGTGTCTGCGAGTGTCCAGTTTATGACCATACTTGGACACAAAACCAGCTCCTAGCTAGCGTGTCATCCTCCCTCAACTTCCAGACCAACAAAACTCCCCTGCGCTAACCCAGGCCCTCAACTTCCCTGGCCCCATCCTCTGGGACTGAGGAACCAGCCCAGGAGGTGCACCATTAAACCTGCATTTGTTTGATACTAATCTGGTCTGACATGGCCTCTTTGCATTGGCAGAACCTTTCATCTGGTGCTGAGACCAGGAGAAGTTGAACCCCCAGCCTGGCAGGTTGGCCATTCAGTTGACCAGGGGCCTCTCCTCTCTCTTCACCTGAAGCAATCGACTTTTGGCTCTGGGTAAGTTTCCTGTTTCAGCCGCTGCCTCTGAGGCACCAGGTGCCTCTTTGGAGCCCCTGTCTGCAGCTGCAGCTGCACCAGGACAAGCCTAGGGCCCCTGTCTGCAGCCGTAGCTTCGCCAGGACAAGTCTGTACCATTTACAAAGACAGTCTCGGTTCCAGGGAAGCCTTGTTGAACCAAAAGAAGTCTCTTCCAAGGCTGCCCCACCACCACTTCTCACCCCCAGGCTACTGCAGGGATGCCTTGCCCTGGTCTTTGGTCTCCAGCACAGGTTTAAGAATGGGGAGCTCCAGGTCTAAACATGGTCCTCAGATGCCCCTGGGGTGCCTCCTACAAAACTTAACCAAATTTGGACTCTCCCAGACCTTGCTCTCTAAAGCCCTGAGTTTCTTTTGTTCTGTGACCTGGCCTCAGTACCCTTTAGATAATCAGTCCACCTGGCCTCAGTACCCTTTAGATAATCAGTCCAAGTGGCCACCAGAGGGCGCTTTCTATTTAACATCCTTTGTGATCTGGAAAATTTCTGCCAGCATGTAGGTAAATGGTGTGAGCTCCCTCATGTCCAGGGCTTTTGGAATCTGCGCCCCTGCCCCTCCCCCTGTAGCCAGCTCAGGTCTTGCTGGCCAGAGTTACAGGGCCCGCAGACACCCTTCCTTCCAAGGACTCAGACCCTGAGCCCTCCTCTCTGACTGAGCCAGTTGAGTTGCCGTCCACCTCTCTCCCCCAATCTCCACCTAGTGGTCAGCCTCCTCCTCTACACCCGCCCCTCCCCTTCTCCTCACCCTCTCTCCTTACCCCTCCCTCTTCTTCACTGCCACCATGTCCAACTAGCGGTCGACCATCTCCTCTCCTTCCCCCTCCCTGCCTACTCAGACTGCCCCTCCCCCTTCTCCACCACCAAATCTACACCCTGATCTCTGTCCTCGCACTGCCCCCCCGCCGAGTCCTCGCCTGTAGCTTCTCAGACAGGGTCCCAGCAGGCCCCTGCTCTCCTCTGCCCTCTCCGAGAGGTGTCCAGAGCTGAGGGGGTTGTTCAGGTACACATCCCTTTTTCCCTCCATGACCTCTCCCAGACTGAAAAGTGATCAAGTTCATTTTCTACTAATCCATCTGCCTTTATCAAACAGTTTTGTGATCTTTCTCAAGCCTATGATTTAACCAGGTGTGACCTCTATGTCATCTTGCCCTACACTCTCACCCATGAGGAGCACAAACGAGTTCAGGCAGCCACTAGTCAGTACACAGACCAGGTCCACTTGGTGGACAGTACGGTCCCAGTGGGTACTATGGCAGTACCCGCTGAGGAGCCTAATTGGGATTATCAACAGGGACAAAATGGCTGACTGAGGAGGGACCTCGTGGTCTGGTATGGAAATGGTCTCTAGTAAGGTAGTCAACTTTGGTAAACTCTATGAAATTACACAACGGACTGACGAGAACTCGGACATTTTCCTAAATAGAGAATAGGAGACTATAACTCAGTATACCCACCTCAACCCAGCTTCCCCAGTGGGGTCTATGGCCCTGGACACTCATTTTATTTCTCAGTCATCTCCAGATATTCAGAAAAAAAAACTAAAAAGGCTGAGGGCAGCCCTCAGACCCCCATACAGGAGATGGTAAAGATGGACTTTAAGGTTTTAATGCCCAAGAGGAGGCAGCCAAGTCTTCCCAACAGGCTCAGCTACCTGAGAAGGCTATGCTCCAAGCCCAAGCCTTGGTAGCTGCCCTGAGGCCAACAGCATTTCCACAGAGGGACCAGGGGAGGTCTTCAAGGCCCCATTCCGCCAGGGCCCAGCTGAAGTCAACTCTGCCAGGGGCCTGTTTCAACTGTGGCCAGGATGGTCACTGGGCCCGGAGCTGCCCTAACCCTGGCCATTCACTAAGCCGTGCCCCACCTGCTGGCAACCAGGCCACTGGAAGTCAGAGTGCCCCTGTGTAGGCTCCTCCTCTGTGCCACCCCAGGGAGGTCCAGCCCCACCAGTGCAGGCACCTCAGACCTTTTTGGCCTTCAAGCTCCTTGGCCTGGTGGTGCTCAGACTCTGAGACCCCCCATCACTCTTGCTGAGCCCAGGGTAACATGCCAGGTAACAGGTAAGTCCATCAACTTCCTGTTAGATACTGGGGTTACCTTTTCTGACATGACCTCATACATGGGTCCCACGGCCCCCTCACCAGTCTGTGTTATAGGGGTGGACGGACCTCCTCCTTCCCGCCAAGGACTTTACTTCTTCCTTGCACCCTGGTGGGGCAATTTTTCTCTCATTCTTTTCTGGTCATGCCTGGCTGTCCAGTGCCTTTACTTAGTCATATCCTCAGTTATTTGGGGGCCACCTTCTCCCTGGCCCCCATTACCTCTCCTGACTCTCATCTTCTTCTTCCCTTAGTTGCCTCATGGATCCCCACCCCAGACTGCCCTCCTGGATCCTGTTGACCCCCAAGTCTGGGATATCTCCATCCCAGTGATTGCTGCCCACCACCAGCCAGTCCTAGTTCACCTTAAGGACCCTTCTTCCTTTCCTTCTAGACCCCAGTTTCCCATTTCTGAAACTCATCACTGTGGCCTCAAACCTATTATCACCTGCCTCCTGTCTCAGGGACTCCTAATCCCTGTAGACTCACCTTGCAACACTCCCATTTTCCCTGTATGTAAGCCCTTTGGGGCCTATTGCTTAGTTCAGGACCTCTGTCTCATTAACGAGGCAGACAGCCCAATATACCCCATGGTCACCAATCCCTACACCCTTTCTCTAATATTCCTCCTACCACTTCCCATTTCACCACCCTAAACCTAAAGCATACTTTTTTTTACTGTCCCTCTGCACTCCAACTCGTACTTCCTCTTTACCTTTACCTGGAAGGACCCCAATACTCAGTCTGTAAGACAACTCACATGGACAGTCCTCCCCCAGGGCTTCCAAGATAGTCTTCACGTCTTTGGCCAAGGCCCTAGCTGGGATCTCTCCTCCTTCAACCTCGGCCCTAGCACCCTTCTCCAGTACATGGATGACCTCTTACTTTGTGGCACCTCTCTGTCTCCATCCCAACAGGCTACTTCTTGACTCTTAAAGTTTCTTGGCTCCATGGGATAATCACATTTCCCCATCAATAGCTCAACTACATTTTCCTACTGTTGTATATATAGGTGTTCAACTCAGCTCAGGATCCAAAACCCTCACTCTGATAAAGTCTGAACCCTGAGGAACTTACAACCCCAACCACAGCAGACCAGATTCTCTCATTTTTGGGCCTAGTGGGATTCTTCTGCCACTGGATCCCCAACTTTGACATTACAGCCAACCCCTGTACCAGGTGACTAGGGAAAACTCCACAGGGCCCCTTACCTACCTGCCACAGTCCATTGTCACTTCTCCTTGCTGCGGGACACTCTCTTGGGCCCCCACTGTGGCTCTCCCAGACCCCTCCCACCCCTACCACCTTTTCACAGATAAAAGGATAGGAGTGGCCATGGGGGTCCTGGCCCAACGTTCATATTAGGCAGTGGCCATTCTGTCCAAAGAGTGAGACCCCACTGTGTGTGGTAGGCACCATGCCTGAGGCCTTTGGCAGCGGTGGCTGAACTCACCTGTGAGCCCCTGGAGATCATCCTACTCAGCCAGTAACTGTGTGTTCCTCACACCACCTAGCAGACCTCTTGAGTCACTCCTCTCCCTTCTTGGGCCCTCGCGAGTCCAGGCCATTCACCTTCTGTTCCTGGACAATCCTCAAATTACCCTGGCCCCTATCTTGCCCGCAAACCTGCAACCCTCCTCCCAGTCTCATCCTTCCCCAGAACCCCTCTCACTCCTGTCCTGGAGATGGTGGAGGCTTTTCAATTGCTTCTCCCTGGTATTCTGGACCAACCCATCACCGACCCCAAACTTGCCCTTTTTGTAGATGGAAGCTTTCTCATAAACAGATCAGGAAACTGCCAGGTGGCCTATGCAGTGGTCACCTCCACTGAGACCACTGAGGCAATCTGCCTGCCAGTGGGGACCACTTTGTAGAAGGCCAAACTGATTGCCCTCATCCAGGCACTCCAAATAGCTAAGGGCTAACATCTATACCGACTCTGAGTACGCCTTTTTAATAGCCTACACCCATTCTGTCCTGTGGGAAAAAGAGGCTTCCTCACAACTAAAGGCACTCCCATTGCCAATGGGCCTCGTATAGCCAGGATCGTAGAGGCCCCCAGCTCCCGACAGAAGCTGCTATCATCCATTGCAGGGGACCCCAGGCCTCCATAGATCCAGTGGCGTTAGGCAATGCCAGGGACTAGCCTCCAGCCCTACAGGTCCAGAGGACATATTCTCTTCCTGACACCCTCCTACAGGCCTAACTACCTACCAGAAGAGAGGGACAAACTCTAGGACAAAGGGGCCACGCAGGCAAAAGATGGATGGCTCTACCTAAACAACTACCTTATCCTCCCCCAGGACCAGGCACCCTCCATCATCTCTAACATCAACCAAAATCAGTCCCAGGGCCCTGTTCCACTTCCCAGAGCCCCTCTTAGACCCCACCGACCTTCAAACTCACATTTTATAGGCCCACTCTTTCTGCCAGACATGTGTCAGGGCTAGCCCACAGGGAGCTCTCCAGATATGCCAGCCCCTACACCAACTCCGAGGATACCAACCAGGCAGACTGGCAGACTGACTTCACCTACATGCCCACTCACAAAAAGCTCTGCTGTCTCCTAACCTTTGTTGATGCCTTTACAGGGTGGATCGAGGCATATCCACCTCCAGGGAAACAGCAGATGTAGTGGCCCAAACACTCTTGGAACACATCGTTCCCCAGTTTGGTGTGCCACAAACCATTGGACAATGGGCAATGGCCCAGCCTTCACCTCCAGGGGAATGAAGCTCATGTGTGAACCTTTTAGCATCTCTTGGAAACTCCACATCCCTGACCGCCCACAATCCTCAGGAAAGGAGCTCACCAAGCTCTCTCTGTCGAGGTCAGGCTGTCTTGGCCCTCCCTCCTCCCTATTGCTTTCACCTGTCTCTGGGCTGCCCCATGCTCTCTAACAGGCCTCAGCCCCTTTGAGCTCTTCTATGGACAGCCATTCCTCCTCAGTCAACACCTGCCGGCCCTGACTCCCCTGCTGGCCGGCTACCTTTCCTACCTCTCCCTCCTATGGTCCCTTCTTGGTTCACATGACAAATTCCTGGGACATCAGTGCTGGTACCACCTATCCAGGCTCAAGAGGGCACCTGTCCAGGATGATTGGTCTGTCTGGCAGCTGGGACCCACCACGCTGTGGTTCTCAAAAAATCCTTCTGGTGATAATATTCCTGGGTCTCCTGGGGGAAGAGTAACCAGACATCCTCCCCAGCCTTCCGTTGGCACTTCTATGTCCAGGAGACATGAAAGGACTAAACAGATGTCCACACCTCTGGCATATGACAAGAGGATTGCTCCCCTCAGGGGTGCCAAAGACTCATTTCTATACCAATTCCCACCTTTAACTGCTTGGAGGGAAGATTCATGCCAGAGCCTGTCTCTGCTTCACCTATGACCAGAAATATGAGGCCTGCCGCACCTAGTGGGTCAAAGAAAATGGGGACTGTCCACGGCACCTCACATAGATGGCACTGGTGTAATGACGTGGCCCTCAGGGGCTAAAGTCTCTTCACACAAAATTCTTCTTGGAGAAAAAAACACTTCCCAACAGTACATCAATATCAAGGACCTTGGGATGATCACCGGGTCAAGGATATGACAGGCAAAGTATATCCATGGTTCACACACTCATACCCATGTGAAGAGATCACAATTTGGCACTCTTATGTACAGGTTCTCCCAGCCATGCTGTAAGACTTAGCTAACCTCACCAAGACCATCAAACAACAAGAGGGATCTATTCAGTCCCTAGTGAACCAGGGGTCCCTCAGGGAAAGCCCTTCTCCTGGCTGGGTCTGGTCCAGGAAGGGGCAGCTTCACTCAACCTCTCAGGATTATCCGACTTCAGCCACTGCTTCCTCTGTGCTGCCCTGGGTTACGAGTACCCCTTGGATACTCGGTTCTCCTTTTATTACTCAGGCTCAACCCTTCTCTGCAACCTCACCAATCTGCCATCAACAGCCATCTGGGCACCCCCAGAAGTGTTCTTTTGGTATAATGGGACACTATCCAAAAATTTCTCATCCAGAGCCTCTTCACCCTCCTCTCTGCGCCTCCCAGTGACACGGGTTCCACAGTTAACGATTTGGGGGCAGGTTGAATTTGCCATGATCTCATCTCCCCCCTCTGAGCCCAGCTTGGCCAGATATGTGGTGCAGCTTTCCTCCCAGTGATGCGGGCATCTAATTAGCTTCATCACTGGTGGTGTCCAGCCTAGCTACAGGTGCCATAGCACACTAAGTTACTGAGTTACCTTTAGTCAAAGGGCTGTTCGAAGAACTCCAGAAGGCCGTCAAGGACTTGGTGGAGTCCTTAGCCGCTCTCCAGCACCAGATCACCTTGGTGGCCCAGGACTCATTGCGGAATCACAGTACTGGACTTCCTCACAGCTGACAAAGAGGACACCTGCCTGTTCCTGGGAGAGGAGTGTTGCTACTACAACCATAAGTCAGGGCTGGTAGAAACCGGGATTGACTCACTCCAGAAGCTGGGAGAGGACCTCAAAGATGTAACCAATCCCTCCCTCCCCGCAGCCGGGTGACAGTCCTCTCTTTACACCCAGCTTGCCTCTATCATGGGGCCCCTCATCCTCCTTTGTCTATTTTTCCTCCTAGCCCCCTGCTTCCTCCACTTCTTCCAGGAACAAATTCTCTCTACCCAAAAAAAAAAAAAAAAAAAAAGATAAAGCAGATTATGCCAGGTATGGTGGCTAGTGGCTTTAATTCCAGCACTTAGGAGGCAGAAGCAGGTGAATCTCTGTAAGATTGAGGCCAATCTGGTCTACATGGTGTTTCAAGGCCAGTTTGGGCTACAGGGAGACCTTGCCTCAAAAAAAGGAAAAAAACAGATTATACATCGCTTTTGGTATTGTTCTACATGATCCAAAGAATGGGCTACAATAGTCATACTTCAGGTTTTGAATGAGTTTATTGAGCATATAGCAAGCCAAAGTAAAATAAATAAATAGCAAGCAATAGGTATATAGGTAGGTAGGTAGACAGACAGCAGATAGATGATTGATAGATAGATAGATAGGTAGATAGATAGATAGATAGATAGATAGATAGATAGACAGACAGCAGATAGATGATAGATGATAGATAGATAGATAGCAGATAGATGATAGATAGATAGATAGATAGATAGATAGATAGATAGCAAAACCTCTTCAAATCGGATACTCAAAACATCCAGCAGAAGTTGACTAAGGAACCCCATTCAATCAGTCAGCTGAAGTCCTGGCTACAGAGGGGACAAGAGTGACCCTTCATAGTAAAATAACCAGCAACATCTGTAGCACACACAGATGACCCCATCAAGTGGAAGCCTCACAACATCCAGCAGAAAGTGAGCTTGCTCTCCACGGCTGAGCTTCCTCTGACTAAACGTCCCATGGCTGAACTTCCATTGTTCTTTCCCACTACAGGTGGGTGCCTTTATATCATGGTGTAAACAATGGCAACCTCTGTTGGAAGCAGTTCACTTCTAGCTGACTCAGGTACTATGTTTTTTCTCTTTGGCCATTTTCCTGTTCTCTTTCCTCCCCGTCACAGAGTTTAATTGGGCAGTTCATCCCCAGATAGGGGATCTCGGGTGACACGTTGAAACAAACTTGTATTAATTACTTTTTCTATTACTGTGATATAACACCAAAACCAAGGCAACTTGTAGAAGGGAGAGTTTATTTGACTTATGATTCTGGAGGGATTGGAGTTCATCATCGTGGCTGGGGGGCATGGCAGCAAGAGGGGGATGGAGCGGAAAGCTGAGAGATCACATCTCTAAGCAGGCACAAGAAACAGGGAGAAGGCCTGCAGGTGGGGTGTGGCTGTGAATTCTAAACGCCACCCCCAGGGATGTGCTTCCTCCAGCATGGCCACACACACCCCCCCCCCCGGAAGGTTCCATGACCTTCCCAATAGTGCCATGAATTGGAGACCAAGTATTCAATACTTGGACCCTTCATGGGACATTTTAACTCACCATTCAAACTACCACAAGTCTGAAATGTGGAGTCGACATCTCGGATTCCAGAGGCAGCTTCTCAGTGACTTCAAACAGCACATGACAATTTACCAATAGAATGCACCTTGCTAAAATGTCTAACCTGGATTGTTGACTTGATCAGATGAAGCAGTTCATAAGAGATTAGTAAAGCACACCAGTGAGTGCCTGTGTGTGTGTGTGTGTGTGTGTGTGTGTGTGTGTGTAGGCCTTTCCACACAGGGTTAATGGGAAACATCTACCTAGAAATGTGTAATACCATCCCATGCACTGGGGCCGGATAGGATAAAGGACATGGGGAGGAAGCCCAGCTTGCACAGGCTTCCTAGCCACCAAGGCGTGAGAGTCTCTGCTCTGCAATGCCCTTGCTGCTACAGTGGACTGAGACCTCTGAATCCATCCACCAAAGAAACTCCTCCTCCCTTAAGTTATGTCTGGCATCTCCTCACAGTGACACAAAAGTAAGTAATGTGATAATTACCAGTATAAAGGCTTGTGAGTTCTGTTTCATCTAAGACAGGTGAAGGTGGCTGAGGTGTCCCTCTGGGGCCCTGAGAGAGAACAGTGATATAAATCAGATCTCAAACACAGCCCCTCAACTCATTCAAGAGAGGTAGGGCTGCTGCAAAGCAGGGGAAATCTGTGTCAGTAATAGGAACACGTGGGCAGATCTGAGTTCTTCTTAACTACTCAGAGTGCCCACTTTCCTCTTGCCCATTGATTTCACTTTCCTTTGACATCCTTGACCCATGATGAACCCACTGATGTCCAGAGGCTGACTCAGGATATGAAAACTATATAAAGTACCTTTGTTTTACTGAGGAACAAGATAATGATGACTGCTGAGATCCTGGGGGTTGGGAAGGCTGCCCATCTTGGTCTTTCAAGTACCACTGTCAGGGCATGGATGGAGAATACAACCCAAACAACTTTTCTCAAATGATGGAGAGAAAAATGTTATTTTGAAAATCACCACCCTCCTCCTGGCCGATGGATCCTGTTGCAGCTGCAGCCATTTAATCACACTCTTTTTACTTGGCCAGAGGCAGGATAAAGACAAAGAAAACCATCAGAGATTCTCATGCCCAGAGGGTTCTAAACTCCTTTAATCAGCCTAGACATTGGACCATACAGCACCTCCACAGCCTCTCTCTCTCTCTCTCTCTCTCTCTCTCTCTCTCTCTCTCTCTCTCTCTCTCTCTCTCTCTCTCTGAACTTTTCTGCCCTAAACGCCTTCAACTGTTTTCTCTGTGCCTCACTCCAAAACCCATTGGCTTCTCCCTCTCCCGGTTCACAACGCCTCTAGCCACACCTCCATTGGGTGCTCAGCTTACCCTCCTCTCCACACTCTATTACCCCCCCCCGCAATTTTAACCAGACTGAATGTTGGGCAGCCCGAATTTCACAAGGCCCAGATTCAGCCATCAAAAATGTGACAGTCACGGATCAGACCTCCTTGGCTCCAGGACTGCTATTTCTCTGCTCTTCTTTGGTGTACACCTGCATTTCTGCTACCACCTCGGGCCCATGTCTCCTGGGCTTGTGCCGGGACTAATTCTTTACACTCCGGGAAAGGCCCGGGTGCACCTGGAAACTCAGAGAAGTCAGGAAGGATCCTTAGCCGCCCACCGCTCCTGAGACAGTCAGCCATGTTGGCAGTACTGGTAAGGATCAGCTTAGTCACAGCAGTAGCTGCCACCAGTCTCGCTGCAGGTAGCCTGGGACACACCCTTATTTCAGCTCAACGGTTCTCCCAAGACATCCAACAACTTAACACACAGGTCTCTACTACAATAGAAGCTAAGGCCCAATCTATACAGGCGTTACAACAACTCTCTTCCCTGGCTGAGGTCACCCTCCAGGATAGGAGAGTTCTGGATTTATTAACGGCAGGAAGAAGGGGAACCTGAGTCTTTTGGGGGGGAAGAATGTTGCTACTATGTTAATCAATCAGGAAAGGTTGATATAACCTCCAGTGCCTTAAGAAGGTAGCACAGCATCTCTCTGTGCAAACACTCCAAGACCATCAGTCCCTGGGATGGAGTTTGTTAGAGGAATTATCCCCATGCTGTACCCCCTGCTTGGACCTCTGATGTCCATTGGACTTAGTCTTGTAAGAGCCCCTTGCCTCATTGGCTGCCTTCAGGGAAGTATTCAGCAATTCACCAGGCTAGATTTAATCAACTTCTGCTCACTCTTCCTTCAGGTGACCACAAATGCCTCCTTGATCATGATGATAACACCCAAATGTAAGACATCCCACCCTCTTGTGTCACTAAGCACCCCCTCATCGTCCCTTGTCAGCCAGAAGTAACCAGAGTGAAAACGTTGCCCCCTACCCCTATGACACAAAGGGTGGAGTGTAAGGTTGTAGCCCACCTCAGTCAGGGACTTCAGGAGGCCAACTGAAGAGGAAGTTCTGAGAAACAAGTACCCTGGACTGCGTTCCTGCAACCCCAGGAATGTTGCCACAATCATGCCTCACCCAAGACCGGAATCAGGCCTCAATCTCATTCCAGACACTTCTAGTGATATCGGCCGCAAGTCCCAGTTCCCCTCACGATCTCCTTCTCACATTGGACACAGACCCACTTACGCCCCTTCCCCTATTTTCCCACACCCACTTCTTTGTGTGCTTGGGTACAAAAACCACCACTTTGGGACATTCTGCTTGCTGGTCATCCTAAATCCCGACTTGGGCAGGCCAGTCCCTGCCCAATAAACCCAACTTCCTTCTCCTCAGAGTCCTGACTCTTTCTCTCCTGTGCCGGGTCTCCCCTCTAGATGAACCTAACAGATATAACTAGCAATTTTTTCCCTATAAAAAATAGGTCACCATCCAGGTTTAGGGTTCATAAGTCCCAGGAGCTAATCATAGTAACTTTTCCTTATCCCAACATTCCACTAAACATTCTTATGGCCATGAGGGCATGCACACATGTACATATACATACAAACACATGCAAACACACACACATACACTGCATAAAGTCCCAGGAATAGCCACCTGACCCTGTTGATTTAGGAAGTTCAGAAAGCCTTCTAGAGGGTTTGAGTCTTGTTCCCACAGATGTCAGCCCCAGGGTTGAGGTCAGAGTTCTGTCGTGGAGATTCTACAAGGCTTTAGCACTTCTTTGTGACAGGGAACCAAAGCCTCCAGGCTTCCAGAACCATCGACAGAGCTGCTCTTTACAGAATCATTTATCCTGTGGTCAGCCCCGAAGGAGAAAGATCATCAGAAACCCTCACAGTTGCTGGTTTTCTTCCATGAGGGGCCAACACCTCGTGTCCAATCTTTCTTTCATCTTTTGTCCTCTGTGAGAGGACTCAGCATGAGACTTCACATCTCTAGAACTTTCTACCCCAGGAGGTCAATACAAAACCACAGGCTTCTTTTTTTATGTTATTTAATGACATAAAAGAAAGCACCCACCCAGAGAACTGGGGTCTGACAATTATGCAGGCTCCTCTACATTAGCATGGCCTTGATGTGTAAGAAGGCAGTGGATCTAGACTGTGAGCAGCTTGCTCCCAACAGTGTTAGGTTTTATGTTAGGCATGTCTAAAATAAAAATAAAATAAAATAAAATATAAAATGAAATAAAAATAAAAGGAAGACACCAGGTTTAGGCACTCCAGAATAAGTTTACTCGAAAGTAGCCAGGCTGGACTCTGAGTGGGAAAAGAGCCAGCAGCAAGATGGCGTCTGACCAGGGCTTTTAAATGACCCTAGGTGTGAAACCAGGCAGGGGTAGGGGAGTTGGGTCACTGGCAGTTTCTAGAGGAAATGGAAGGTTCCTGAGTACTCTGAGATTGCCTGCCGTTTCCCAGGGACCTGCCACTTCTCAGGGATCAGTCTGGAATGTCCGGCCATGAACTTCAAATGAATTCTCTTTTTTTTTTTTTTTTTAATTTTTTAATTAATTTTATTTATTTATGTATGTGTATGAATGTAGTGTCTGCATGCAAGTTTGTGCACCCGTGTCGTGCAATGCCGCGGAGATCAGAAGAAGGTTTCAGACTCCCCTGGAACTGGAGTTCTCCTGGAATTGGAGTTTCAGACGGTTCTCGGCCGCCATGTGGGTGCTGGGGATCGAACCCGGGTCCTCTGTAAGAGCGGTCGGATCTCTTAACCGCTAGGCCATTCCTCTCTCTTGGAGAACCAGTCCTAACAGTCCAGCCTATTATAATAGAGAGGGGATGCCATGTTTTCTCCTAAACTGCTTTCCTGCTGACCAGGTACATAGTGAAGGGTGAGGGGGTTCAGGCTAGAAAATCAGGATCCAGCCTCCACCTTACCACTCTGGATGGCTGGTGTTTGGTCCAGATCAGCAGTCGCCAGTCGTTCTCGCTCTACCACTGAAGGAAGATGTTGGTTAAATCTTGTACGACTGAGTTTTGGAGGCTACAAATCCAAGGTTAAGATGTCAGCAGGGTTGTTTTCCAGGGACGACTGTGAGGAAGAATCTTCTCCAGGCCTAAGGTCCAGTGGCTAGGTGGCAATGTTTGACACTTCGCCTCCCGAACACATCACCTCTAACTCTACCTTTTCCTGCACATGATGCATTCCTTATGTTAGGTCTGTCTCTGTTTCTCAATTTCCCCCTTTTATAAGGACAACAGCCACATTGGGCTAGGGCCCCCCATGCTGGTCCAAGAAATGGCCCCCATAGGGTCATTTATTTAAATGCCTGGCCCCCAGTTAGTGTCGCGGTTGGGGAAGTAATGCAACTCTTAGGATGTGGAGCCTTGCTGGCGGAAGTACGTCACCGAGGGCAGGCTTCGAGAGCTCAGAGCTCTGACCCACTTCCTGTTCGCCCTCTCTGCTGCCAACATGTGGTTGAGATTTGTGAACTGGAAGCTTTCTGTTCCTGCTTCCTGTGGCCATGCCTTCCTTGTCACCATGAACGCTCCTTGAACGAATTATAAGCCAAAATACATTCTTTCTTCCTTCAATTGTTTCTTTTTTCATAACAGCAGCAAAGTAACTAATGCACACCACCCTAATGATCTCAATTTAACTTGATCACCTCTATGAAGACACCATTTCCCAATTCTTCTCCCAGAAGGTTAAATGCCTCTCACAGGCTCAGGTGTTGGAACACTTGGTCCTCACCTGGAAGGCTGTAGAACCTTTAGGAGGAGGAGCCCCACTGGGGGTAGATGGCCCTGGAGGAGTTTGGATTTTCACCTCACTCCATTTCCTGTTTCCTCTCTGCTTCCTGGCTGCAAAAGCAATGCAGTCATCTTCCCCACACTCCTGATGGTCAGGTTTTCCATCATGATGGACTGTGTCCCCTCAAACTATAAGTCAAAATAAATCATCCTCCCTCCAGTTGGTTTTTGTGAGGTATTTCATCACAGCACCCAGAAGGTGACTAATACACGCAGTTGTCCAGGACAACTGAATGCTGCTGAAAGCATGCTTGACGATGTGCAATGGCGCCTACAGTCAAGGGTGTGTCTGTGTGGTGTAAAGCTTCACAGACATGGTTTTCTTTTTTTTTTTTTTTTAATAGTGTTTTTATCTGATGTTTGGCCATTTCATACATTTTCTCCATCCAGTTCAGGCTTTATTTCTCTTTCCCTCCCCCCACCCACCCCCATCCCAGATCATGCACTCTGATAACTGTCCTGCATCTTTCCTCAGTTTTTTTTTTTTTTTTTTTTCATTTTTAGCTATAAGTGATAATCCATGAGTACAAGCATCCTTCATGCAAAACCTATCTGCAGGCTGTTGTGCCCAAACACCTACAGCCCCACCATCCAGTGGGGGGTGACAGGTTGTTTGTTCAATCAAGTTGATCAAATGAGTGTCCAGACTACATTGCTGTAGTTTCACCATTCACCCCAATCGCAGCCCTTACATTCTACCACGCCCCCTCTTCCGCAGGTTGTTCCCTAGGCTTAGAAAAGGGGCACAGGTGGATGAGAGGTAAAACAGTCCACTCTCTCTGGAGCTGTTGACTTGGACTCTGGTCAATTCTGGCTGTTTCCTTTCATGGGCTGACAGTTTGTCCAGGAATAACCTTTCGATCCTACTAATGAAGAACAAGCAATTAGATATATAGGTATTTAAGCAGCACTAATAGTTATGGTAGGTTACTTTAGCATAGACACATGTTTGGATATGTTAATCCATGAATTACAATTTTCCCCCCTGTTAAATATGACAGGGTCTTACTGTGGCTTATAACATCTCCTAACCTGTAGAGGATGTAAGCTTGTGGCATCAGCCATGGGTTATTTCTCCAAGGGGAGAGCCAATAGCCAATTAGATTTGGGATATACAGGCACATGGCTGCCTCTGCTGCACAGTATTTCCAGGCAGGTGAGGTGTAGCTGGTGCTGACGGTGGAGTCTTGCTTGACTCAGGGAACTAAACCAATAAAGCAAATATGGGTCTTCCTGAGTCAAGCAAGACTCCACAGACATGGTTTTCAAGGTAGGTAAAGGAATTCGGTGTCCCGGACCCCAGACTTGATAAGAACACTCTAACCACAGGTCATAAGTTCTGTTATGTGTGGCTGGTTTCCTTCCTAAGAGACATGTTCTCTGTTTTAAAATAGCACACCAAGAGTTCTTGAGGAAGACTTCACAAAACAACAGGAGTAGTGGTCTGTGTTTGTTCTGTTTATGTAAACTAAAGCAATCAATTCACAGTGGGAGAACAGCTCAAGGCCTCTGTTTCCTCAAAAGATAGCCTCCTGGAATGTGACTCCTGAGATTCTTTCTTTCATGTTGCTCCGCTCTCATTAAGGATTTTCTGAACCACTGTTGTTCTGGATGAGCACCGAGTTACTCATGGCTCACAATGCAGCATTATGTTTTGTTCTAGGGTTAACACAGTTCAACCCATTATAGCACTGCTTTCTGTCCACTTCTTCAGCCTCACTTGGTTTATGAGTTGAGGTAATTCCAACAGGTTTATTCTAATGCAGCTTAATCTAGCATTTGAGGGATCCACCTATTCAGCACCTTTAAAGGCTCAGTGGTTAAGAGCACTTGATGCCTTTGCAGAGGATCTGAGTTTGGTTCCCAGCACTCATGTTGGGCAGTTCATAACTACCCCTAACTCTAGCTCCAGGGGAACCAATGCTTTCTTCTGACCTCAGCAAGCATCTGCATTCATGTGCATACTCATGGACACAAAGAAACACACAGACACACACAGACAAACACACACACACACACACACACATGCACACAAATAAAAAATAATCTATTTTTTTAAAAAAGCTATCTATCTCCAATACATTCCCTGACCCTTGTTCTCAAGAAGTTAAAAACCTTAATGCGGCCTTTCCTCTCTTTCAAACCACAATGTATGATGCTCCCACGGGTGGTCAAATCATAGTGCTGAATCCTCTCCCAGATCTCTAGCCTGGCCACTTGCCCAGTGTACATGGTGGTACCATATACCTGTTCCCAGGCCCCAGGAATGATACAAAAAGTTTCACTCCCTTAGCCCTGCATTTTCTCTTTTACACAAGCATCTCATATAAATGGAGAAAGCATCTCTTTGTGAAATTGACTATCTCCTGCAGCTTAAGTTGGAAGAATGTTTACTTATTTGGCCCCAGGGAATCATAAGCATCTTGCAGCGTGTGTTAACCATTACAAAGCACCATTCATTTTTAGTGTCTGAAATTACAAAATGTTCCCACCAGGATTCACCTCCAGTGGTTAACAGACTGATGGGCTCAGATTTTCTTGTCTCAGGCCTCCGAGGGACAACATCATTGGTTCTGGCTGGTCCCCTTCAAAAATACAGCATCTCTTGATGGGAAAAAAGCAGAGAGACCAGCCACCAGGAACAAGGTTTATCGAAAAACATCCATAAATGCCCAAATGGAGAAAAAGTCAATTACTAAAAAGGATCAGTTGTTGCCAGGAGGAGGGATGGGGAGGGATGGCCAGGCAGAGCGAGAAGAAGTCTTAGAGCTGTGAAGTGCTCCGTGTGATCCTGTAATGAAGGACATCTGTTATCAACAAAACACACAGAATGGACGTTGCTAAGAGTGAGGAGCCCTGATGTGTAGCTGCTGACTTAGAGTGGTAAGTGTGTCAATGTTAGTTCATCGGTCTTAACAAAAGTGGACTCCATGTGGGTCTGAATAGAGGAAGAGGTTGTATTTATGTGGGAAACAGGTAGATGGGAATTATCTATACCCTCTCTCAATTTTCTTGTGAGCCCAAATTACTCTACATATAGTCGTGTGTGTGTGTGTGTGTGCATGCGTGTGTGTGTGTGTGTCTATGAGTCTGTGTATGTGTGTATCTCTATGTGTGTCTATCTGTCTTTCTCTGTGTATGTGTCTTTCTGTATGTGTCTGTATTTCTGTGTGTGTCTGTCTTTCTCTGTATGTCTGTCTTTCTCTGTGTATATGTCTGTGTGTGTCCATGTGTCCATGTGTCTGTCTTTGTGTGTGTGTGTGCGCGTGCATGTGTGTGCACATGTATGTGGCATTTGAGCGCATGTGGAGGCCAGAGGACAAACTTCAATGTCATTCCTTAGGTACTGTGCATCTCTCTCATTGTTGTTGCTATCTGTTTTTGAGGCAGAGGCTCTCGCAGACCTGGAACTCACCAAGTGAGCTAGGTAAGCTAGGCTGGCTAGACATCAAGCCCCGGGGACCCACGTGTCTCCACCTCCCCAGAGCTGGTTACAAGCATGTGCCACCACACCTGAATTTTTTTAAACACATGTTCTGGGGATCAAACTCAGGTCCTTATGCTTTCAAGGCAAGAACTTTACCTCGAGCTCCTTTCCAGCTCCTAAACTCTACTTAAAAATTTCTTTTGATTGGTTGATTTTTATTTTTATGTGTATGAGTATTTTGCCTGTGTGTATGTAAGTTCACCCATGAATACAATGCCTACAGAGGCTAGAAAAGGCATCAAATGCATGGGGCTGGAGAGATGGCTCAGCGGTTAAGAGTGCCAACTGGTCTTGCAGAGGACCTGGGTTTGATTCCCAGCACCCACACGGCAACTAAGAACCATCTCTAACTCCAGTTCCAGGGGAACATGATGCCCTCTTCTGACCTCCAAGGCATTGCACGACATGGGTGCACCAACCTACATGCAGACAGTACATTCATACACATTTAAAAAAAAAAAAAAAAGGCATTAGATGCCCTGGAACTGGAATTTCGGACAGTTGTCAGCCACCCTCTGGGTGTTAAGAAACAGACCCTGGTCCTCCCAAAAAGCAGCCAGTGCTTTTAACCACTGAACTATCTATCTATCTATCTACCTATCTATCTATCTATCTATCCATCCATCCCCTAAAGGCTATTTTTAAAATTCACTTACTATAAAACAATGGCATTGTCATTTTAAACAATGGCTCTTAAATGTTCATATATAAGCCTGAGAGGACCATGGAAAGTAAATACATCTGGAGGCCACTGCCAAAGCCCTACCTCCTGTCCTATCGTCTCAGTCTTTTTGCACTGTTCTAACCAAGGGTCACAAGATAAGTTATAAACCGAAATTTATTTCTCACAGCTCAGGAGACTGGGAAGCTCAGCTCAAGATCGTGGGGGGGGGGGCTCTGTTCTCTGCTCACACCATTCTCTGCTTCCACCATGGTGCCTTATTGTTCCAACCTTGGGGGGTCAAAGGCTGTGTCATCAGGGGGTAGAAAGGATAGGGACAAAAGGACAAGAGCTTTTCATCCTTGGGTATTCTGAAAAAGGCACTAGTCACATTTGTAGCTGAATCACCTCCTAGACACCATGCACTTCCCAACTTCTGAACACTGTTGCCCTGGAGATGACATTACAGCATGACTTTGGGATACAGACGTAAAGTTACAAACAAGAGCTCCTACTCAAAGTCAGGACCTTAGTAGTAAAAGAAGATACACTTTCAAAATTTTATTTTGTTTGTGTGTGCACACTCGTGTGTGTGTGTGTGTGTGTGTGTGTGTGTGTGCCTGTGTGTGTGCCTGTGTGTGGAGATCAGTAGACAATCTTAGGTATCTCTGGGGCTATCTACCTTAGTATTTTTTGAGACAGTCTTTCATTGGCCTAGAACTCGCCAAGTAGTCTAGACTGGCTGACCTTCGAGCTTCAGGCATCAGCCTGTCTCTACTTCACCAGCACTGGGAAGACCACAGCCACCACAACCAGCATGTTGGAGATCAAACTAGGGTCCTTGTGCTCCCACAGCAAGCACTTTGCTGACTAAACTATCTGCTCAGCTTGTATTTCTTTAAAAACGGTAAAGAAGGGCTGGAGAGATGGCTCAGTGGTTAAGAAAACTGGTTGTTCTTGCAGAGGACCCAGGTTTGATTCCCAGCACCCACATGGTGGCTAACAACTGTCTGTAACTCCAGTTCCAGAGGATTCAACTCCCTCTTCTGACCTCCACAGGCATTGCACAACACAGGTGCACTTACACACATGCAGGCAATACACTCATCCACGAAAAATTAAATAAAAAAAAAATAGTAAAGAGACAGAGATGCACAGGAAGTGAGGTAGGCCTTTAACTAGTTCCCAAGAAAAACACCCCCACATCCCTCCTATCTTAGTTTACTTTCTGTTCCTGTGAGAAACACCATGACCAAAAGTAACTGGGGAAGTTAAGGGTCACAAGTCATCACTGCGGTAACTCAGAGCAGGAACTCAAGATGGGAACTGAAGCAGAAACCGCAGGGAACACTCCTGACTGGCTGGCTCCCCTGGCTGCTCGGCTACCTTTCTTAGACAGCCCAGGCCGCCTGCCCAGGGATGGCATCAACTGTACTGGGCTGGAGCCTCATATATCAATAAGCGATTAAGTAAACACTCCCTCCCAGACATGGCTACAGGCCAATCTGATGGGGACAATTCCTCCATAAGACTCCTTCTTCCCAGGTGTGTCTAGGTTTGTGTCAAGTTGACAAACACTAACCATCATACCACCTGTCTCCAAAGTATGATGCCCTCAGGTGGCAAGCCCACTTGCTCCAGGCCTCCTGGTTCTTCCCACAGGCCTGCCTGTCCCTTTCCTTATCACCCAGCTTCTTTCCCCTTGATAATCTCCACCCTCCCCCTCATGCCCAGCCAGGTCAGTCACCTCTTAGACCCCAGAGCACGCTGTACCTCCCTCCATGGCAGCACCTGCCAACGTCACCATGTCCCTTGCCTATCTTCCCAGGTAGCCATGTGCTTTTTCTCCTTCATGAGTCCAGATCCTGGCTCTCTATGTCCTATTTCCTGACCAAGTGACAAACTGAGTCCTCCCAGACCCATTTCAGCCCTCTGTGACTAATCAAGTAGGCAAGCTCACTCTAAGCCCTGCCCTTCACTCTGAAGTCTTAGTCCAGGTGTAGGCTGTTACTAAGATAAGTTACTATCATACTGCCGTGGTACGGTTTTCTCATCCATTCTTCCATTATGGTCCCCACGTGTCTAGGACAATGATTTCTTCTTTATTATTTTTTATTGTTTATGTGTATGAGTGTACGTCTGCATGTAGGTTTGTGCACCCATGTCGTGCAATGCCGCAGAGGTCAGAAGAGGGTTTTGGATTCCCCTGAAACTAGAGTTAAAGATGGTTCTCAGCCGCCATGTGGGTGCTGGGGATCAAACCCGGGTCCTCTGCAAGAGCAGTCGGCGCTCTTAGCCGCTAGGCCATCTCTCCAGCCTGACAATGATTTCTATAGAGTAGATCCCTCTGTAGATCCCTGCAGACATTTGTGGGTAGGTTTGCTGGTAAAGACAGTGTACAGAGGAGAGTACTCAGAAATAAAGACCTGCATCCTAGCTCCAACTTCTGCCACATAATACAGAACTCATCTCTTGACAGCCAGAGCTCTGTGTCTCCTTATTTGTTACCACAAGTTGCTGCTCTTCTATCTGTGAGCCATAGAGATCAGATAGGACAAGAGAAGAGGCTTTTAATGACCTATGCTTCCATACATCTTCAGGGACAAATGTGCCCTGAGCCAGCATGCAACCTAAACAGTAACACAGTCACAGGAGACAGCGCACCATACCCAGACCCCAGAACAAAGATGAAGGAAAGAGAGGAAAGGGAGAAGGCAGGACTTACCTGTCAGCAACAGGCCAACTCCCAAGTCAAACCCATCCACCGTCAGGGTGTATGTGAATGCAGTACTTGAGAGGCCAATTCCAGATCTCCTGGAGCTGGAGTTACAGAACGTTGCAAGCTACCCAATGTGGGTGCCGGGAACTGAACTCGGGTCCTCTGCGAGAGAGTATATGTTCTTCTTAACTGCAGAGCCATCTCTCCAGCCCCCAAAGTGGGTCTTGATCATGCTAAGATATTGTCATCACCAAGCCCATGACCCACTGACCTTTCTGTCTAGCAGAATGTTGGCTTCGCAGCCATGTTGTACTCAGGTAGCCAGACCCGTTTCTATAGTCTTGGGATAGAGCCCAAGACCTTGCACATGCTAAGCAAGTGTTCTATCACTGAGTGATACTCTTAACCCCCCAATAGCCAGATCTGCTTGAATCGCCCCACCTCTGCTCGAGTCAGTTAAATTCAGTCTGAGCTTCGACTGCGTGGCTTCCGCCAGCCTCACAAGCCAGTGAGCCCTGAATTCCTTTATGAGTTTGGACCCTCATCATGCCCATGGAAAGTGGTAATTGCTTCCAGGAGAATTGTGCTGGTCTTATGGAAACTCTGTCCTAGAAGACCCTTGGAGATTAACCAACCCTGGCCAAACTCTTGCAGTGGTGGTAGAGAGTGATGCTCCTCTCTCAAAGGCAAGGCTGTTTAAAGGATACCTCCCAACCTATACCACTACTAAGACTTTTCGGGATCCCTGGGAGGACAGCTCTGTTCTTCCCCATGCTCAAACAAGTGAGCACTAGGGGCTTGGTAAAACGGCCATCTGTTGTGGTTTGAAAATGAAATGTCTCCCATAGGATGATGTGTTTGAATAGTTGGTCCCTAGGGGTTGGAACTCTTTGGAAAGGTTTTTAAGAGATGGAGCCCCTGGAGGGAGTATGTTGGGGGGGGTTGAGGTTTTCTGCCCTGACCCTACTTCCATTCAAGCTCTGCTTCCTGACTGCAGGAAATATGAACAGCAGGCTCCAGGTCCCACTGTCATGCCTTCCCACCACGATGAGCTGTGTCCTTCAAACTGTGAGCCAAAATACACCCTTCCTCCCTTAAGTTGCTCTCACCAGGTATTTTGTCACAGCAATGAAAAAAGTAGCTATCAATAATACGCCATCCCCACCTCTCTCTAGATGGCGTGCTGGAGAGCTTTGCCTGTCAGCTTGACACAGGGGAGGAAGAAGAACCTCAGTTATTCCTTTATCACACTGCTCTGTGGACAAGTGAGGCATTTTCTTGATTGTTGAGTGGTGAGGGAACACCCAGCCAGCTTGGGCAGTGCCACCCCTGGGCCGGTGGTCCTGGGTCGTAGAAGAAAGCAGGCTGAACATCAGCCAGAGGAAATCCAATAGCAGTGTCCTCCACAGTCTGTGTTCTAGCTCCTGCCTCTAGGTTCCGGCCCTGACTTCCCTCGTGGGGTTATTACTGCAACAGACCTGACCCATGTTGTTTGGGGGAGGATTTTGGAAGTGTTTGGAGCTTTGGGCTGGAAAATCTATTGAGTGCTGTTCTATGGAGTGTGGGGACCTACAGATGATGGAGGCCTGGGCTGGGAAGCTTCAAAGGGAAGCAAAGACTCTATGAGGGCTGTTCATGCCACAGGTTTTGCTTTTTATTTATTTTTTTTTTGGTCTTTTCTGAGACAGGGTCTCCCTGTAGACCAGGCTGGCCTTGAACTCACAAAGATCCATCTGCCTCTGCTTCCCAAGTGCTAGCATTAAATGCGTGTGCCACCACGCCCGGCTTCATGCCATAGGTTTGGAACTAAGAACTTGAAGCTGAAAGCTTTTGTGCTTTACTACGACACTGGATATTTGTCAGTTGGGGCTGAAAAATCAGCTGTGAATAACAAGAGACCAGCATCACTGAGGGAAACCTTCTGGGAACTATTTACTCAAGGTTAGCACACAAAAGCTGAGTCCAAAGGGAGCCCAGGCTACACATCAAACTGGCAGCAGAACTTGGCAATGTGTAAGAGTCTCTGAGGTGGCACTGGTTTTGAAGGCACTAAGGGTTCATGGAGAGAATCTGAGGCTTTGCACTGTGAGATGCCATGGGAGGCCACTGGTTAAGGTGCAGCCTCCATTGCTGTGAAGACCCCAAGGATCGAAGGGGTCAAAGGCCAGGGGTGGCTATTAGTGAAGATACTGCCTCAGTTGCAGAGGAGACCCAGCATTTTCCAGAAGCCAGGACCATGGAGCAGCCACCAAGGACAGCAACAGGTGTGGTGTGGAGCCAGTCTGAGCCCAATGAGGCGAGCTTTGTGTGCTGTGGTTGGCAGAGCCAGAGAAGTGGAGCTGCCCAAGTCCTTTGGAGTCCAGAAAATCATGAATGAATTCCAGATGTCCAACTCTGAGCTACATTGCTAGATTTTGGGACCACTTACTGTGGCCAGATCTTCTCTTTTGAAATAAGAAAGTTATGTGTCTCCTTTTTGATTTTACAGGAACCCACAGTTGAGAGACTTTGCATTGCTTGAAAGAGACACTGAACTTTCAAGTGATAGAATTTTTGAAGACTCTGGCAATTTTATTTTTCTTAATTTTTTATTAATTTTATTTATTTATGTATGTGTATGAATGTACTGTCTGCATGCAAGTTTGTGCACCCGTGTCGTGCAATGCCACGGAGGTCAGAAGAGGGCATTGGATTCCCCTGGAACTGGAGTTCTCCTGGAATTGGAGTTTCAGACGGTTCTCCACCACCATGTGGGTGCTGGGGATTGAACCCGGGTCCTCTGCAAGAGCGGTTGGTGCTCTTAACCGCTAGGCCATCTCTCCAGCCCAAGTCTGGCAATTTTAAAGGCTGTCCTATATTTTATACTGTGGTATTAGTGTGAGATCTTGGTGATAAGAAAGGAAAGGTTACAGTTGATAGTGATGTGTTTGTGTGTCTATTTTCAACTTGACACACCTGGAAGGAGGGATTTTCCTCTATCAGACTGGCCTGTGGCAAGTCTATTTGGCATTTTCTCGATTGTTGAGTGATGTGACAGGCCTCAGACTTGTGGGTGGTAACACCCATCGATAGGTGGTGCTGGCTGGGGAGATGGCTCAGCAGTTAAGAGCACCAACTGCTCTTGCAGAGGACCTGGGTTTTATTCCCAGCACTCACATGGTGGCTAAGAACCGTCTCTAACTCCAGTTCCAGAGAATCCGACACTCTCTTCTGACCTCTGCAGCACTGCACAGCAAGGGTGCACCAACCTACCTGCAGACAGTACACTCATACACATAAAAAATAATTAAAAATATTTTAAAAAAAAGAAAGTAGACTGAGCCTATGCCAGAGAAGCAACCCAGCAAGCAATGTTCTTCCATGGTGTCTGCTTCAGCTCCTGCATCCAGGTTTCTGCCCCAAGTCCTCTGCCCTGACCTCCCTCAGTGATGAACTATGACCTGGGAGATGCAAGATAAAATAAACCCTTTCCTCCGTAAGTTGGTTCAGTCAGTGTTTTTATCACAGCAATAGAAAGTAACTAGGACACTTGGCACTCATTCCTCTTTCTGTGTATTTTTCTGCCTTTCGTGAATCTTTACATGGACCATCAGAGAAAGGCTGACATCAGGGGTGGCAGGATGGGTGGCAGCCTGTTTTCTATGATCTTACTCAGTTGTCCAGGAAACACCAAATGTCACAGGCCATGCCTGAATTCACAGCTAGAAATCCCTCTGACCCCTAACCCACCCAGTAGATTCTTGAACCTGAAAGACCCTTTATTATCTTGACAAAATTCTATCTTTGGAGAGGATATGGGAGACCTGTGTTGGTCATTTATATGTTAGTTCAATCATGTGTTCTTCAAAATAAGCTTTCATTTATGAAAAGTAAACGCCTAGCCTTTCAAGAAGTAGTTCAAGTACAACCTTGACAAAGGTTAGCCTCATCCCAGAATGCGACACCGTCATACAGTGTGATGCCTGAACAAAACCAGCCTGACCCTTAGCATCCATTAAAACCAAAAAAGGACCCTGATCTATTTTGAAACTTATTCCTTCAGATTTCTCCTGGAACCGTGTGCTCTCGAAACTGTTCCCTCAAAGACAAGGCCTTGCTCTCTCTTTATTGAAACCATACACTGGGTCCACAAAGAGTCCCATCCCTATAAGACACTGTGAAAGTATTGTTTTTGCTAACAGGAAGAGTGAGCATACAGATGAGAAGATGAGGGTTGACTTTAAATGCATGGAATGGGGAAGGAAAGAGAGAATTTCTCTTATCAGAGGATTTTCCCTTCCTGACCCCTACTAACCTACAACAGCACACACAACCGTAAGTATGCCATATCAGTCTAATTCCACCTGTGGTTTACAACATAAACAAAGTACATTGCTTCAACAAATATCTGCAGCTTGTAGCACTTGATAGTCTCATAACACACACATAACACACACACATATTCTGGGTCAAGGGCAAGGAAGGGTCACGAGGGGTTAAAGATGTATGCTTAGGTTACAAGAGGACCCCAAGGCCTGGTAAACATGTATACCTTATAAACAAACTGAGATAGATTTTTTGGGTTTTGGGGGGGGGGGTTGTCTTTTCAAGACAGGGTCTCCCTGTAGCCCCAGCTGTCCTAGAACTCACTCTGTAGACCAGGATGGCCTTGAACTCACAAAGATCCACCTGCCTCTGCCTCCCAAGTGCTAGAATTAAAGGCGTGCGCCACCACGCCCAGCTTTCATAAACTGAGATAGTTTTAAATGATCTCAAAATATAAAATTAACATTGGTTACAAGATTAGGCAAGTCATCCCCACAGTTCTCCCTTGTTTGTTTAGTAAGAGAAGCATGTCCGTATTTGTACTGAAGACATTCACAGAGCAGTCATCCCACACCTTCAACTTCATGGCCTCTCTTTATTGCCAAAACAGTTTCTAAGGTTGTCATTGTATGTGAAGCATGGAACACCAGTATCAATTCCCCAACAATCTAAAATCAAAACAGGTGCATCAAGACTGAGAAATTGACATGCTTTTGATTTTATTTTTAGCTGAAAAGCATAGACTTTCAAGTTTACAAATAGCTGTGGGATATTTCAGGCAAATTAATTTACTAGAATTATTCACATACTGAGTGCAAGAGTAATTTAAATGCTTATTAATATTCTAAGTTTGCCCTGCTAGGCACGTGAAGTAGTTAAAAAGTAAACATATTAATTTATAATATGTAAGGGAATGCCATAACTAAGTTCGTAAATGGGACTCATTTTAATCTGTGTCCATGAGTTAATTAAAGATCACTGAGCAAGTGAAAGTTTTACTCTTTAATGGAATATTTTTGATTTCCATACAATGTTTTGATGGTATTTCGACACTCCCCCCTCTATCCACACCTCTCCCCACCTCCCCCTGCCCAATTTACTCTCTTATATATGTAATATGGCCTATAGACTCTGATTTGTGTTCCCAAATGTCCCTGAGTGTGGGTCCATCCACTCGGCCCACCAGAAGTCCCGTCTCTATAGGACACTGTGAAACTGTTATTTTTGCTAACAAGAACAGAGAGAGCACAAATGAAAAGATCTGAGTGTTGACTCTAAATGCATAAAGAAAGCTTGCCTTCCACACTTGAACTGGGTGTCTAACTGGGCACCTGACACACACAGACAGCTATTCATTACCCCAGTCTTCTCATGTCAGTAAATGTCAACTTCATTTTTCTTGTTGCACACAACAATAACAACACCACCAGACTCAATTCACCCTTGACTCCTGTCATTCACGCATGTCAAGCCAAGACAGGATCCCAAGAATCTCCAAGAGGCCTTCAAAATCCTGTCCTGTCTTTATCTTTATAACCTCCCCTGCTGCCTTCCTGGGCAAGCTTGCATTCTCTCTCTCTCTCTCTCTCTCTCTCTCTCTCTCTCTCTCTTTCTCTCTCTTCTCCTAGCTGGTCACCTTTTGCCACCCTCAGCCTACCTCATCTAGCAATTCAGTGAGAGCATGATAAAACACTCAGGTCATGTTGCCCCTGCCCTAGAAGCACCCTGAGGAAAAGCTGGGGACTTCAGAGTGACCAGCGGGTCCAGCACACCCTCCTGGCCTCGTCCAATGCCTTCTGCTCCCCAGCCCCAAGCCCCTCCTGGCTGTCCCTCACATGGACCCTCCCCTACTTCTCACCCAGGAGACCTCTGAGATCAGCATGGTTCACTGTGGGTTGTATCCTAATTTCCAGAACGTGTGTGTGTGTGTGTGTGTGTGTGTGTGTATGTGGTGTGGCAAGGGGAAGTTAAGGTAGCAGAACCGAGGCAATGTTAGGAGCTGATCTGTATCCTCCCTAAACTTCACATTTTAGAAGCCTCTTCTCCAATGCCTCAGAATGTTTGGACATAAGGCGCTCTCTCTCTCTCTCTCTCTCTCTCTCTCTCTCTCTCTCTCTCTCTCTCTCATCTTTCATTCATGTGTTATCATTATTCTTGTTTCTCAGTTCTTCTACACTGCCCTCCCTGTGCCCCCTTCTCCCTCAGCTAGTTCCCTTTCTTTCCCCATAGTCCGTCCATCTTCTACTTTCCTATGACATGTAATCCATTACCCTCCGCTTCCCACCTCCCTTATATTTCCTCCCCTCTTGCGATCCCCTTTCTAGTTTCATGACCTACAAACAGAGAGAGAGAAAGAGAGAGAGAGAGAGAGAGAGAGAGAGAGAGAGAGAGAGAGAGAATTAGAGGAATGTGGTTCTTGTATTTCTGAGTCTGGCTTATTTCACTTAATATAATGACCCCCAAGTTGCAGCCATTTTCCTGCAGATATCATGATTTCGTTTTTCTTCCTGGCTGGATAAATCTCTATTGTGTCCATGTATCACATTTATTTTCTTTATTGTCTGTTGAACATGTAGACCTGTCATCTCCTCACTTTTGTGAGCAGTGCAGCTATAAATATACACATGACCGTACTTCTACAGTGTGCTGATTTACCGTCCCCTTCACCGTGTACCCAGGAAGGATGTGGCCGGCTTTGTTCTATTTTTAGTTTTTCAGGAACCTCCATTCCGACCTCCAGATTTACACTCCCACAAGCAGTGAAGAGGGGGTCCTCCTCCCCCATGTCTTCACCAGCATTGGGTGTCCTGTGTTTTCTTGATCATAGCCATTTTGACTGGGGCGAGATGGAATCACAAAGCAGTTCTAATCTGCATTTCCAATCACAACAACCAGCTCTTCCTAAACAGCATTGGAAAAAGAGGTTTGGGGAGGTTTGACAAGTGAACTCCAGGGTTATCTCTGGCTCCATAGAGCCTCAGCTCTTACCACAGCTGCTTCCTGAACTTGGTGAATAGGAAATATTCGTCAGTTTCCCAGAAAAGATGTGTATATTTTTGTAGAAAGCAAGAACCCTCAGTTTCACCAGCTTGTAGAAGGAACCAGCAGATATTTAAGGGTTTTCTGTCCCAGGCTCAGCCATCCATCTCCAAATGCTCCATTAGTTCTCACCCTCCTGACTAGACCCAACAGACCATGTTTGGGCTGATTTAGTAAAACTCATTTCAATGACTACAATTCCTGACTGATGAATGGGATCAGTTCTTTAGTTTTTGAAATAATTTATTATATTGATCTAACCTGGCCTTAACTTTCTTGTAATACCAGTTTTTCATTTAGAGGAAACTCAGCCCACTATTGTAGCATAAGACATTCCCTTAAAACTGTAGTAACATAGGCCTGTTGTCTTCAGCAGACAACCAGAGCTCGTCACTGAATCATCCCCATGTCCTTGTGCGTGGAGACATGACAGCACTTCCTCCTTTTCTTCTTCAGTTACACAGTGAGCGTCGACTCTGGGCTAGGTCGGTAATGGGTCAGATGGCATTTCTGCCCTCCAGACCCTTTGTCTAGTGAAGGGGAAGAGTCCAGTAAGTGTGGGTTGCCCTCATTACACAATGGAATTACCAAGAAGCACTAAACACCAAGAGATTGGGGGGTGGCCTCTGTGGTGATGACAAAACATGAGTCCTTTTCCAGGAAGGAAGGGGGAGGTGAACATTCCAGGTAGAGGATGTGGTTATCCAAAGTATCGTGAAGGCAAGTCTCCAGAAAGAAGCCGCCCCTTCCAGCGAACCTCCGGCAAGGATGATTAACTGCTTGGAACTGCACCAATTATGGAGGGTTTGGAGCCCGATTCCAGTTTATCTTGGGCTATCTTCAGCTCCTACTTTGCTTCACCACATTGCTGTAATGAAACCCTCTCACCTGAACCAGCTTGGGGAAGAAGGGGCGTATTCGTCTTACTAGTCCCAATCACAGTTCATCACTGAGGGAAACCAGGGCAGGAACTCACAGCAGGAACCTAGTGGCAGAAA
>VZQC01000119.1:643920-693920 GCA_009823505.1 Rhizomys pruinosus | reverse complement strand
ATGAGGCTTCCATCTAGAATTTGTTTTTGAGATGCAGGATCTGAATCCTGAGACTCACTGAAAGTAAAGGAATTAAGTTTTCTGCAAAGACGATGCTGTCCAGCCACGGCAGAAACTCAGGGCAGGTTCCTGAAGCAGATGGTTTTTTCTTCTCCGTCAGGGCTCGTGTCTTCCACCCAAGAGGAAGACTGTAGGCCCAGGAGCCCACGTTCTGCGCAATTTCACAATGCGAGCTACAGCAACTGATTTTGAAATATATATATCTATTATATATAATAATCATATACAAATTTTTTTATGATCTCTTTAGAAAGTTCATGCATTACCATGGGGCTAGGAGAGATGGCTCTAGTGGTTAAGAAGGCACTAATTCTTGGCTCTTTCAGGTGATTTTTAGCAGTTGCCAACACCAGTCAGTTGGCATTGCAGCCAACCCACAAATTGACAGCCTCCAGAGGCAATTCAAGTGCCTCTTCAGCCTTCATGATAGTAAACTGCAGATATGTGAAACATAATACACAGTATACACAACACCATTAGATCGATAGTTAGAGACACAGATACGAGACGAGATAGTAATCATCTTTTTGAAAAGAGATTCTTCATACGACATACAATACCATTTTGATTCATATTCACTCCATCCCCCCAACCTCACTTCCATATCGACTTCCTAAACACTTCCTCCCTCCCATATTGTGACTTTGCTTTTTAACAATTTTACAAATTTTTTTTTATTTATTTCTATTTATTAAGAATTCACGATAAGAGCACAGTTGTTCAGATCATGAGGAATATAACATTTATGTTGCTCATTTTGCCTTACTACTAGTTATTTTGTGCTAGCACCCACAGATGAATGAGGGATACCATTCGTCGGTTTGTAGTTTTGGGACTGTGTTACTTCACTCACCTGATGTCCTCTAGCTCCAACAATTTACCTACAAAGTTCATAATTTATTCCTTTCTTTTTTGCATTTTAGATTAGTTATTAATATAATATTTATTAAAGAATTATCAAATCTAGACCCGTGTCCCCACCTAGCCCCCCACCCACCAGAGCTCAATGCATTCTGCCAAACTGCTTTTCATCTGTTTCTCAGTCTTTCTCGATAATCTCCATGGTGAAGTTGACTGTTTTTAGCAAAAATTCACTGTTTCCAGGTCAGTCCTGGTGACGCAGTCCTTTCTATTGTTGTTGTCTCGTTGTTATTGTTGTTGATTGGTTGTTTCCAATATGTATCAGTCCCAACTACTTGGAAAAGCTCAAGGACCCTGTGCAAAAATCATTTACTAACTAGCGTAATTGGCACCTAAATCGCAAGATGAGCGGGTACCATCGTCGTTGTTTGTCTTCTGGGAGACTGGTGTACCTCACTCGCATAGATGTCTTCTAGCTCACGCCATTTTCCTGACCAAGCCACATGATGTATTTTTCTTTTTTTTTTTCTTTTTTTAATTTCTATATTTATTTTTTATGTGTCTAAATGTACTGTCTGCTGTAGGTCTGTCGCACCCATGTATGCAATGCCTCAAAAGTCAGAAGATGCTTTGTGAGTTCCCTGGGACTGGAGTCCAACAGATGGTTCGTCAGCCGCCATGGTAGGCTGCTGGGGATTTGGACCTGGTCTTCTGCAAGAACCAGTCGTTGACTCTAATAACGAGGCCACTCCCAGCCCTGCATGTTCATCTTTCTTTACTATGCATTAGAACTCATGTTGTAGACCATGTACCACAATTTCTAAGCCATTCCGTCGTTAGGGGCATTGGGTTGGACCAGACTCCTTGCTATTGTGAAGAGAGATGAGATAAACATGGCCATGCGTGTGTCTCTGCAGTGGGGTGTCTTGATGGTACATGCCTACGAGTGGTATGGCTGGGTCAGGTGGCAAGTTCCAAGTCTTCCAAGGTTCTCCACTCTGTTTTCCATAGTGCTGTACAAGTTTAACATTCCCACCAGTAGATGAATTGAGTTTTCTCCTTTCCCCACAACCCTCCAGCACTTGGTATCATTTTGTTTTCTTGATCCTAGTCATTCTTGTTGGAGTGAGATGATTCTTGTTGGAGTGAGATGATAATCTTAAGTGGTTCTTGAGTGCAATTCCCTTACATGATTTATGAGTACTGTTAGCCTCGTCAAATTCCTTCAACTTGTGAAGTCTCGTTTCAGCTATTTACTCCATTTTTGAGTGGTCATTTGTTTCTTTCTATCTTTGTTTTTCGAGTAGTTTATATATCTGGAAGTTCATGCTCTGTCAAATGTACTGCGTGTGAAGTTTCCTCGCCACTCACGTTGTATTATTCTTCAACTTCCTTCTGATGTTATCTTTTATGTACAGAGCTGATTGGAGTATATGAGTCCCATTTGTCAATTGACTCGACCTTAATTCTTGTGGCAGCTGCTGTCTGAACTAATTAGGAAGTCTAAATATAACACGATGCCTATTCTTGTAGTCTGCTGCCCACTTTCTTCTATCGCCTTCAGAGTCTTGGGCTTCAGTGCGAGGCTCTGTTCATCCATTCTGGAAAGTTGACTTTGTAAGGCATGAGAGTAGGGCTTAACGTTTCACTTCTTCTACAAATGTGATCCCAGTTTTGCCAAACACCCTTGCTGAAGATGCTGTTTTTTCTCCATTGTGGATTCTTTAGGGCCCCCTTTGTCAAATATGAGACAGCTGAAAATGTGATGTGCTCAAAGGTTCTGGATCTTCAGTTTGTTCATTGGTCAACAGGCTGTTTTTGTGCCAGTAACAAACTGTTTCTATGACTATAGCCCTGTAGGTTAGTTTGAAGTCGAGGTATAAGAATCCCCCATGTTATTACGCTCTTATTCACTCGGGTCTGGTTGGCTATTTGGATCTTTTGTTTTTCCAAATGAATTTAAGGGACTTTTTCCCCAGCCTGTGAAGAACTCTTGGGGAGATTTTAATTGGGATTGCGGTAAATTATTACAAGGGTTGGGTAGAATGGACATGTTAACTATATTAATTTTCCCAACACATGAGCATGAGAGGTATATTTCCATATTCTGATGTCTTTCTCAATTCCTTTCTTCAGGGGGTTTAAATTTTTTAGATTGTAGAGATTCTCTGGTAGTCTTTGGTTAGTTTTGTTCGTAGGTATTTTATTGTGTTTTGAGGCTATTGTGAAGTGGGAATGTCTCTTTGAATTCTTTCTAAGTTGCAGTTGTTCTTGGTGTAAAGAGGCCATTGGATTTGTTTTAAGGTTAATTTTGTATCCTGCCACTTTACGGAAACTTGTCTCTAGGAATTTTCTGTAGAGTTAATTTAGATCTTTAAAGTAAACAAACATATCATCAGCAAAAAGGATAGTTTTGATTTCCTCTTTCAATTTGAATACCTTCTATATATCCTTTCTTGCCTTTTCCTAGCAATGTTTCAAGCACTATATTTGAGAGGAGGTTGGATGACAGGGGCAGCCTTGCGGCGCAGTACTCCGTTTTATGGGGTGCTCTCTGTCATTTCTCTCCATTTAGGATGATATTGTTTGCTGGTTTACCTGTATATTGGCTTTGCTTACCCGCTTTTCTTTTTTAAAACCAACCTACCCTTAGTCCCATTAATGCTGTCCTTATACAAAGGAGCTGTCCACTGAAGCATGGCTGGTCCTCAGGGCGCCACTGTCCCTTATTCAGATTCATAACCATTCTTAGGCTCTGCTTTCTCTGTTATCCTCCAAGTTACTGTTACTAGGAATAGTTTAAAACCCAAACTCAACAACCCTGGAGATGAACTGCCTTTGGCTCAAAAAGAGGACAGAGCTCTGGTAACACTTTACCACCTGCTGATGTTGTCAACCACGATCCTTAAAACTTAGAGGAGGAGCCTGCATTCCCACAGAGTTCAGCTTGGCCACACACCACTGCCTTGGGCTCCTAGGCCACAGCTCCAAAAAGTCAGTGATCTCTGCCATGTGCACACTCACTCATCATGAGGAGCTAGTTGATCCCTCCTGACCCTTCACAGATTCCTGCTGTCCACTTGTGTCCTTCCTCTATCACTACAGTGAAATATAGAGGACAATTAAAGAGAATGGCTTCTGGGCTCATAATTTGGGAGAATCCCTTTTATGATCAATTAGTCCCATTACTTAGGACCCAATACCCAATATCACCACCTTGGGTAATGTATTAGTCAGGGTTCTCTAAAGAAACAGAAGCAACAGGACGAATATAACTATACACAATTTAATCGATTTGCTCACATGACAAGACTCAAGTAGTCCAACAATAGACCGCCTGCATGGAGGCTGAGAATCCAGGACAGCTCTTAGTCCACAAGGCTGGATGTCTGCGTAGTCCAATCTGGTGCTGCAGGCCTGATGGATTCCAGAGTGCTGCCAGTCTCGTGAACAGCAGGATCCGGGTTGGTACACAGCGCAAGACAAACTCACCAGTTTAGAGAGATGGCAAGCCGCAGGAAAAAAGGGGGAACCAGCTCCCTCGGCCATGCCTTTTATACTGCACTGCCTGCCAGAATAACACATTTGGGGTGGGCCATCCGGGTTGAGGCAGTCCAATGCCAAAGATCCGCTTTTTCTTTCATTTGTTCCTTAGTCCAGTCAAGTCAATACCACGAATTAACCATCACAGGTAGCAAGCCTCTAACACAGGGGCATTTGGGGGTACCAACTATAGGACCTCCCCAGTCTTCCCTTTCTGCCTGCCTATCCCTAATAAAGCACACTGCTTAAACTCAAAGGTTTCATTACGAGTCTCTGACCCCCAAAATAGAACCACCAGCCCAAATTCTTTTTAACCTATGGGCACACTTTTCCCAATAACCTAGATTAGGTTAGCCTCTAGCATGCCTTAGAGAGTTTCTTCATTATATTAATGGAGGAGAGAAGACCCTCTCATGCTCATATGGAGATGGAGCACCATCCCAGGGGCTGCAGTCTCAGACTGAATAAAAAGGAGGAAGTGAGCTGAGACCAGCATTCCTCTCTCTCTGCTTCCTGACTGTGGATACAGTATGACCAGCCACCCCACACTTCTGCCACCATGCCTTCTCTATCATAATCTATTTCTATCTTCCTGGAACTGTGAGCCAAAATAAACCCTTTCTCCCTTAAGTTGTTTTTGTCAGACTATTTTATCACACGAACACGAACCATAACTAATTCAGTCAAAAAGGAAGTTTGCCTTCTCCATGACTGCCTGTAACCCTGAGATCATTGCACTAATCACTAACTGGTAGGTCCTAACCAAATTTCTGTAAGATTTAGATTATACAATTATATCATCCTTGAACTACAGTTCTCCCTTTAGGTGTCTGGAATGTTCAAAACTTTAATTACCCAACCATTGGCTCAGTGACTGGTGACATTACAGGGATAGATAAACAGACAGACAGATCTGTATATTCCATATAATCTGCTCATTGAATATATTTGCTGAAAAATATAGTGAAAGTATAATTTAGGATTGAGTTGTTTTTATTTTATTTCCTTTCAAATAATTTAAATATTTGCATTTTAACTTAAAATGTAATACTTTATTCCATCTGGGTCATGGGGTGATCATTCAAGGTGTCAGCAAAGCACTTTACTTAGACACTCTCTCTAAATGGGTTTAGTACAAATCAACACACAGTCATGGGCTACCCATTGAACCCTTCCCAAGAGATGCTTTGTAAGTGTTTGTTACAAATTTAAGAACCGCCTAAACTAAATAAATGTAATGAAAATGTGAATTAGAAAGAAAAATTGTTAGAAATGTCAATAGTGGGCTTCTCAGCAAGTTATCTTCTTGTAGAGCTGTTAATACTTCATGCACTCCCTACCCACACCACACTCTTTGGGTAGTGTAAGCTCCATGATGGTGCAGCCATTATCTTCTGGTTTGACATCCACAGATCCTAGGCAGAGCCAGTATAGATGCAGGTTGGGGTTTCTAGATGAGTTTACAGGTTCACCTCAAACCCCTTCAGGTTATAAACCACAAAGGAAGAGCATACTTGAAAGAACGAATGTATCAACTTCCTTAATGATAGAGTAGAAGCTGTTAAATGTGTCCTCCCTCAATGAAACCCTGGAATAATATAGAAGGGTTTGGTCTCTAGGACAGACCCACACAGCCAGCTTGACTGCAGGGAGGAGGCAATGAGAGTCTATGTGTAAAACAAATATTGTGGCCTGGAGGAAATCAGGGCCTTTTACTGTCAGAGATTTGTTAAGGGGCTGAACAGATAGCTCAGTGGGTAAAGTGCTTGCCTGGCAAGCCTGGGCACCTGCATTCTATCCCCAACATCCATCACAAGTCTGGGGAGACAGACAGGACGATCCCTGGGGCTTAGTGCCTACACAACCTGGCCGAATTAAGGGATCCAAAGGCCCTGCCTCAAAAAATAAAGTGGACTCCGGGGCTGGAGAAATGACTCAGCAGTTAAGAGCCCTGGCTGCTCTTGCAGAAGACCCAGGTTCAATTCCCAGCACCCACATCATAGCTAACAACCATCCATAACTCCAGTTCCAGGGGATGCAACACCCTCTTCTGACCTCTGGGGGTACTACACAACATGGGTGCGCTTATGCACATGCAGGCAATACACACACACATTAAATAAAAAAAATGTTTTGGTGGTTTTTTAACAAGGTCTCCCTGTAGCCCCAGCTGGCCTGGAACTCACTCTATAGACCAGGCTGGCCCTGAAGTCACAGAGATCCATCTGCCTCTGCCTCCCAAGTGCTGGGATTAAAGGTGTATACCACCACAGATGGGCATAAAATATGTTTTAAAAAGCAATGCATTCCCTCAGCCCACTGCTTTGGGTATGTATCTGAAGTATATGCTTCCTGTGTTAATTACTTCTCTGTGGCTGTGATAAGGCACATGACCAAGAAAACTTACAGAAGGAAGGGTTTATTTGGCTTATGATTCCAGAGGATAAGAGTCTACCACAGTGGGGAGGCATGTTGGCAAAGTCACCTAGGACAGAAAAGTGAGTGAGTGCTCATGCCTCACAAGAACCAGAGGACCAAGCAGGAAGCCGGGCAAGGTGGTGAACTCCCCAAGTCCACCCCAGTGACATCCTTCTGAGCTAGGCTGTACTTCCCAAGGATACAGATAGCAGCACCAACTGACCAAGTGTTCAAATACTTGAACCTGTGAAGGGTATTTCTCATTCAAGTCGCCACACTCCTTTTGAGTATATGCCCAAAGGAAATATCAGAGACTCCACCACTCCTGTATGACACTGTTCATGAGAACTAAGTTAAGCCATCAGTCTATGTGCCCATCAGTGGATGAACAGATAAGGAAAATGTAATACCTATGCACGGTGGACTATTATTTTGTCAAAAGAAGAAAAAAATCAGGGCTGGAGAGAAGGTTCAGCAATTACAAGAACTGGCTGCTCTTGCAGAGGACCCAGGCTTGGTTCCCAGCTCACAACAATCAATAACTCCAGTTCAGGGAGATACCAAAGTAGTATTATCAAGACAAAAAGGGGGGTCAGAGGCAAGAGAGAGAGAGAGAGAGAGAGAGAGAGAGAGAGAATGAAAGAGGATGGTAGAGCATGAATATGATCAAGTACATTAGATGCACATATGAAAACATTACAGTGAAATCCATTATTGTACACAATCAAAATAGAGAAATAGAAATGTATATATAAGCATATGTGTAAGTAAATATATATAGTATATACGTATACTATATATAATGGAATAGTATTCAGCCTTAAAATGGATACAGCTATGATAGATATTAGGTACAATGTAGATAAAACAGGAAGACATTTTGCTATGTGAAATAAGCCAATGATAGAAGGACAAATACCTATGATCTCACTCATATGTAAATTCTCAAAAAGTTAATCTTAGGGCTAGAGAGATGACTCAGTGCTTTAGAGTATGTACTGCTCTTGCAAAGGACCCAAGTTCTGTTCTGAGCATGCACACTGGGCAGCTCCCAAATGCCTATAACTTAGCTCCAGGGCACTGGAGTCCTCTTCTGGCCACTGTGGCCGTCTCCACTCACATACAGACACCCATATGCAGACATACACACATAACCAAATATAAAAATAGAGCTAGAGAGACGGCTTAGCAGCCAGAGCACTGGCGGCTCCTGCAGAGGACCTGAGCTTGGTTACTCCCAGCACCCACGTGGCATTTAACAACTGTCTATAACTCCAGTTCTAGGGTATCTGACACCTTCTTCTGGCCTTCACAGCCATTGCACAGCGGGAGTGCACTTACATGCAGACAAAACACTCATGCACATAAAATACAATTAATTACACAATTAAAAATAAGGGTTTTTTTTAATTTTCAAATTAACCTCGTAGATATACCATCGACAGTCAGTGTGGCTGGCCGTTTACTGTGCTTGGACAGTGCTCAGTGTCAAGTGGTTGTCTCAAGATTTTAGGTCAGGACCCCCTTTCGCACACTGCTTTTGGAAAAAGCTGGAACCACCGTGCCTTCCCCTGTCCCACACTTGCCTCCCTCTGGGCTGTTATCTTTGGAATTCAGCAAGCAGCTTTCCCAGGTCTGGTTACTGGAAGTGTTCACTGTCCTTGTTCTGAAGACAAGGAGGAAGGAAGGCAGGAAACGGTGACTTTGCAGATGAGACCATCCAACTACAGACAATGAACACTATCAGCTCTTCACTCTCAGTGTGACTTCCCACAAACAATGGATTTTTGGATCCTTTTTTTGTTTTTTGTTTTTTTCCCAACTCTCTGGTGATGAGGTAATAATAAGGTCTGGCTCACAGGGAGAAAACCAATGTCTATAGAACCTGCGCCAAGTGTCTGACAGACAATGAATGTTTCACATGGGCTAATTCCAATTGAATTATTATTATAATATCTACACTTGATCTTCAGTTCCTTCCCTATGAAACGAGAAGGGAAAGTCTATCTCCCTCTGCTCCCTACTGGTCCAACACTATTGGGACTTACTAAAAGCAAAGCAAACTCCCAATTTGCATGAGCGATTCTTCACAAACAATCGTTGACACCAGGAAATGGAGACCAGAGCCAACTTTCAGTTCTGCCCTGAGCTTTCGGGCCGCGACAGCACCCCCAGTTCTCGATGGTGCTCATGCTCTGTGCCCCCACTCTGCTCCTCCCTCCCTAAATTGCCTGTGTCCTGCCTTTTGTTGCAACTAAGCTAATATTGAATCTGAGATACTAAATCACTATCGATTGCCGCCTGTGTTTTTATTGTATATGCATCCAGACACGTACTGCAGGGTGGGAAGAGGCCTCTCGACTCCCTGCACATTTTATAGAACCTTTTCAGGAATGTGGGCTTCTTAAAGAATCAAACAAATTCTTCATCGAAGAACTCACAACTAACACTGGACAACCAATGTTGAGCAACTAAGGGAAAGAAGGAGAAGCACTGCCCACCAGAAGCATCAATCACCTGTGATCAATCCAGTGAGTGACTCCTGATTAGTGAATCACTTCGGTAATATAACCATTTTGGAGAAGACAGAAGGACTGTGTCAAGTACCCACATGCCTAGAATCTGTTACTAAATATGTCCAAGGCAACAATAGATTATTCTATTCTCCTTTAAAGAACATTTAATTCCTCAAAACTCTTAAGGACTGCAGTGGAATTCATAAGTGGAATTGGACAGATTTGTCACTTGCCGGAGTCAGTAGAGCTGAGACACGAGGCTAATTTTTCTCCCATTAGTGAATCTTTCCATTGAAAAGTAATAACTTCTCATGAACTGCACTTATCTGTGACAAAGGCCAGAGGAGCTGCAATTTCTCTTACTTCCATATGGCACATCTCCAATGACAGAGATCTACATTTTCTAGTAAGGATTACTTCAGGTTCTTTCTAACACAGTCCTCAACCAAACAGAAATCAAAAACGTTTAGTTGAAAAATTAGATTGCATATGTTTCCCAGTTTAGAATCTAATTATTGACAAACTGGCTCATGACTCCCAAGTAGACTGAGGTCACTAGCAGTAGACACACAGAAACTTTCTCGGGGTGCTTCCACGTACCCCAGTGCTTCTCCACCAGGGCAGCTTCCCCCCTCCAGGAGCATTTGACGGTATATTTGAAAGAGTCCTCTGAACCTGTAACACGCATATTGTCACAACTGGGGTGTGGTAGGTGCTGGTGGCATCAAGTGGGTTGAATCCAGGATGCTGAACATGATCCTACAACTCACAGGACATCCCCCGTGCCATGTAGAACTGTGGTAACAGCTCGGATATGAAGTGTCCCGCCATAGGGATCATTGTTGAAGGCTTTGTCCCAAGATGGTGCATCAGATCACAGAGAGGTGACTGGATGGTGAGGGCTCTACTCTAACTAATGGATTAGTCCAATAATGGGTTCATCTACTGCTATGGGTGAGCAGCTCGGCCACCTACCTTCTACTCTGAAACGCTGCCTTACCACAGCCCCAGCAGCAATGGAGCCAGTTGACGTGGGCCATAATCTCTTAACTCACAAACCAAAATAAATCTTTCCTCTTAACCTTGTCAGGACCTTGGAACCAAGCATGAACCAGGCAGGGGTTGGAGGGTGCATTTGTCCAAACCACAGCATCCATCAAATTTACCCTCTGGGTTTTAATGATTCCTTAAATGGGAAAGGATCCCGAGGCAGGCAGGTCACCTAGCTAACAAACGAGGCTGAAGCTCTTCACTGGAAGGACTGGGCAGACCGAACTGATAAGAAAAGCTAACTGGGCTCCGATGGCCGCCACACAGCGTGAGGACCTGAGGTCAGATTCCCAGGAGCACCAAGTTGGGGACAGTAGAATCCCAGCACTCCTGTGGTGAGATGAAGGGCAGACAGCAGAGTCCCTGAAGCCTGGGGGCAGCGAGCTTGGTGTACACAGCAGCAAACAAGAGACCCTCTCAAAGAGGTAGAGGGCAAGGACCCCACACCTAGGGCTGTGACATGTCCACAGCTGCACACACACACACACACACACACACACACACACACATACACAAAGATTTAAAAAGGAGATTTGCTCCATGGAGAAGGAGGTTGCAGAGAGCAGGTTTCAGCGCAAGGTAGCCTGTCTGCCACTTAGAACCATCTACAAATGCAGTTCTCTGTCAGGGACTAGTGAGCTGCCTGCCCTTGGGGCCACATAGGCAGGTGTCTATGACCATTGTGTAGGGAAAAAGTAATGACTTCAAACTGCAAAGCGGTTTCCAATTGTAGAGTTGCCAGATTTGAGACTTGCATTGCCTGTTTGGACATAAAGCATAGATCCTGTTCCCTTTTATTGTATCTAGGCTTGACTCCATCTCCAGAGCCAGCTCTTATTGATTGTTACTGGCTGAAGGGAACACAGTGTTGAGAAGGTTCCCAAGGCAATGTAAGTGATAGATTAGTGATGTCTGCCAAGGACATTGCTGTTGTATAGTTTAGTGCCAGATAATAAGATTTTACACCTTAAATCTAGTTTTGTTTCTCAGTAGGCATAATATTTTCCCTTTCCATCACGATGGTTAGTACATGAGATGTGTGAGAAGGTGGGGGTGGACATCTCTAGGACAAAGTCATGGAGTTAAAAGAAGAAAGCAACAATGTGGATCAGTTTCCAACAAAGCAGAGGGTAGAAGACATCCTGGAAGGAAGTAGAAAGTCTGGAAAACATGAACGTAGAAAGAACTAGCTACAGAAGCTTTTCTCAGCCTCTGAGACTTCGCTCTAGGAAGAAAGGGGGGACAGATAGAAACCCTGGCTAGGATGAAGTGGGGCCACCACACTCCCTGCGTGGAATTCCACGGGGACATCATGTCATCAGGACACCACGCCTATGCAGGGTGGACACAGTGGTGGGGCAAGTTCAGGGAGAGAGGGGGCTGAAGAAGTGCCCTGAACATCTCTGCTCACATGTGGCATTAGAGTGCTTGACAGTTATCACGTGTACCTGGAGAGAACAAGGTCCCCTCCTTGGGTGACCATTATGCAATGTCAGGTGACCAGATGAGGGGCTCATTTGGATCTCAGAGTTTCTCTAGGGCCAAGGAGGCACAAGATGTATCAAGTCAGGTGGAGACTGACCATCAAGCCCCTGTTACAGGACTGCAGATGTGTCCACAGAAGATGGAAGAGGACAGAGGTGACAGCTGGAAAGAGCCCATCTGGAGTTCAACAGAAGGTGACCGAGGAGCACGGCACCACGCCAGGGGCCTCTCCCTAAAGCCACGGGTCTGTACGAGCTCCACGTTCCTGAGGACACTGGGAAATGCAGGAAGAAGGGCAATCCTCTCAAGGTTCCCTCAGGGGGTGTGGTGGCTTGAATGAGAATGTCTCCCATGGGCTTCAAGTATTCAGACATTTTTTTTTTTTTTTCTTTTTGAGACAGGGTCTCCCTGTAGCCCCAGCTGGCCTGGAGCTCACTCTGTAGACCAGGCTGGCCTTGAACTCACAAAGATCTGCCCGCCTCTGCCTCCCAAGTGCTAGGGTATTCAGACATTTTTATCTCCAGTTGGTGGCACTGTTTGGGGAGTTCTTAGAAGGTGTGGCCATGTCACTGGGGGTGGGCTTAGAGAGTTCAAAAAGCCTTGCAAGTCTCCAGTTGCTCTCTCTGCTTCCTGTGCCTACTTGAAAATGCAAACCTAGGCTTTCTGCTCCAGTTCCTGTCACCATGCCTCCCCACCCTGATGGCCTCTAATTCCCTGGAACCATCAATCGTAAGCTCAAATAAACTCTTCCTTTTATAAGTTCTTTTGGTCATGGCAGTTTTATCACTACAATGGAAAAGTCACTAATACAGGGGGCCTGAACTTTAAATTGGCCAATGGCTGCAAAAGGTGTTTTAACACACAAAAAAAAAACTGAATTGCTTTTAACTGGCAAATGGAAGACACAGTATATAGCATGGCCGATATGGAGCTGCACATTCCAAATCTGAGAACAGCTGGGTTAGCAATTCCCCATCTTCCTCACACATCTACACAAATCATAAGTACGGGTTAGTCACAGGAGTGTGGCATGGTATGACTGAAACAGAAGTGTCTGGACAACCACCCCTCCAACATCAGAAGCAAAGGCAGTGTAAGAGAAAGGAAGAGAAGAGAGAGTACCCTGAGTGTGGCTTAATAACTAACACTGTCAACTGCATGTGTGCCCAAAGCAGCCAGGACACCAGGAGGCACCAGCTTCTTAGAAATTCACACTATCAGGCTGCAGAGAAGGTTTAGTTAGTAACGTGCTTGCTATATAAGCAGGAAGACCCAAGTTTGATCCCCACACCCCACGCAAAAATGTCAGGCACAATGGTGCATGCTTATAATCTCAGCACCAGGGAGGGAAAAAGAAGAGGACCCCTGGGCCTTATTGGTGAACCAAGCTAACCTACTTGGTGATCTTCAGACCAGTAAGAATCCCCATCTTAAAAAAAAAAAAAAACTAACAAAAAAAGGGGTTGAGGCTAGCAGTTAAGAGCACTTGATATTTTTTCAGAGGACCAGAGTTTAGTTCCCAGCACCCACATAAGGTAGGCCACTCTGGACTTCACAGGCACCCCTAAACATATGTACATGCACACATGCACAGGTCCACACATATAGAAATAAACTGCTAAATAAATCTTTATTTAAAAAAGCAAGGCAGCCAAGAATGGTGGCGCACGCCTTTAATCCTAGCACTTGGGAGGCAGAGGCAGGCGGATCTTTGTGAGTTCAAGGCCAGCTTGGTCTACAGAGCAAGTTCCAGCACGTCTGGGGCTACAGGGAGACCCTATCTCGAAAAGACCAAAAAAAAAAAAAAAAAGGTAGACAGTGTCTAAGGAATCATAGGACAACCAATCAGGTTGTCCTCTGACCTCCATGTGGCACTACTACTACTACCACGTGCACACACACACACACACACACACACACACCACACATACACACGAGAGAAGATATGAGGAGAGGAGAGAAAATCCTGACCTATAACGACACACACCCCGGACCCTATGATAAGCAACTCATTGTTGTATTTAGTCCCAGGTGTGCTGTGGTGTCTAATCAACCTGAAACACTCCAATGTAAGCCCACAGTTCTCTAGTGAGTTTAGATAATATCCTCCCATTCATATACAAGGACTAGACCCAACCAGATCAGAATAGTAGTTGAATCAGAACCAAGAAACCAGCCCACACAATCTCGACCCTCAGAGCCCACCCTTCCCGCAGCTGCCGTCACGCTTGTTCCAGGCAAGCATTGTGCTTAGACTTCTGCTTGAGGCCGGAATGCTCTCTGCAGAGGCAGCATGACGACTTCCTTCTACATTTCCAGGGCGAAACACCAGTAGTCAGTCGCGATGTCCAGGACTGTGCATGGTGCCTGCCCCCAGTATCTAAAGGTTCGGCAATCTAGGGGCTTCTGTCTAAATGGTCTGCTTGTTCTAAATTGTGCTCGGATGTGCACCTTCAAGAATAGCTCTTTTAGTTGATAAACCCTTTCAGATGTAATGTGCTTTGAAATGTATCTGCTCATTAGTTTTTCAATGAAAAAAAAAATAGTATGGATGTGCTGATTTACTCAAAGAATCCATAGTTGAAAGGCACGATGTTCAAGTTTGAGCTGTGGTGCTTTTTATATGAAAAGATGACTAGTTTTAATAGCTTATAACGAATTAAAGCTAGAGATCCCTGCAGAGCTACAAGCACCAGGCAATCAAGCAGTCAGGAAACATAGCGTCTACATGCTGACTTACCTCCAGTCACGAATCGGTCTGATTTGAAATTGCTGATAATGCTTTCGCCTCCACCAACCTTTATTTTGTGAAGTAGTTCTGAAAAGGAAAAAATAAAATAAAAGCTCTCCTTCTTCTGTTAAGAAAAATAGGAAAGGGCACTTATCTAACAAATGTTTGGATGGTCTGCTGTGTGCCCAGGCATTCTGAAGTTACATGAAACCCAAGTACCACCATCTGGCATCAGAGGGAATTATAAGCATATGTCTGAAAAAGAATGGCAGGCATCTAGCCAGGGGTGGTGGTGCGACGCCTTATTCCTACACTTGGGAGGCAGAGGCAGGCGGACTCTGTGAGTTCAAGGCCAGACTGGTCTACAGAGGAGTTCAGGACAGTGGGCTAGGAGACCTGTCTCAAAAAAAAAAAAAAAAAAAAATGATGCATCTAGCCTTAGGTCTTCATTTCTGGGTCTGTGTGACCTTGAAGAAGGCATTGCCCATTCTCTGTTCATTTGGGGGCTGGAGAGAAGGCTCTGTGGTTAAGAGCACTTGTTGCTCTTCCAGAGGATCCAAGTTGGCATCCCAGAACCCAATTAGACAACTTAAAACCTCCTGTAATCTCAGCTCCAAAGAATCAGATGCCCTCTTCTGACCTCTGTGTGCAACACACATACACACACATACACACACACACTTTAAAATAAATATTTAAATTAATTTTCCTTGGACTGGGTCATTTTCTAGGATTCAAATTTTAAAATCAGATCTTCATTATATGCTACAGAGAGTACAGCATATTTAATTGGAAGGATCACATACTGATAAGAGAGTTAAGAAGATGAAGATGCAACATGGAGGGCTGGAGAGATGGCCTAGTGGTTAGGAGCGCCGACGCTTTTGCAGAGGACCCGGGTTCGATCCCCAGCACCCACATGGCGGCCGAGAGCTGTCTGAGACTCCAATTCCAGGAGAACTCCAGTTCCAGGGGAATCCGAGACCCTCTTCTGACCTCCGCGGCATTGCACGACACGGGTGCACAAACTTGCATGCAGACAGTACATTCATACACATACAGAAATAAATAAAATTAATTAAAAAAAAAGATGCAACATGGAAATAACTTGTTATATAAAAAGAAACACAAAGTTTTGTTTATCCTCAAAAACTATGTAAGAGTCTGCACTAGAAAAAGCTGGAAGAAAAGAAGGGCAAAGAACAGGCTTAAATCCTGGGTGGGTGGAGTTCTCATATATTTTGATTTCTGCTAATTAGCTGTTTGTCTGATATTTAAAACCACACTTTCAGGGAACCTTTTTTTTTTCACCATATCTTGGAGAACTGTTTGCTAACTCATTTATTTTCTCAGCTTCTCAAGTGCTGTTAGCCAGGTTGATCTTGTTGCTGTTTATGGATGGTGTCACCCTCCAGAACTCAATATTGTTTCCAAAATTGTCCCAGGCAATTTTGTACCAGGAGCCAGGAATACCCTCAACCTCTGAGCTGAAGTCTATGGCCTCCACCATGGGCTCCAAGCTTGGTTCTCTCTTATATGATGGGATATGTTATAAGTTATAAGCTTATGTAAACACTTAGTCATCTTTTCATATAAAAAGCACCACAGGCTCAAACTTGAATATTCTGTGCTTCACTATGGATTTCTTTGGAGTAATTCAGCCATCATATAAGATTAGAGATATAGAGATATGATCATATAGGATTAGAGATACTATTTCATGTATCTGGTTCAGAAAGAGGCCCTTACAGTCCCATCTGACCCACATCTGGGGCCCCAGGAGCTGTATTGAATAGTATGTCTCAGTTCCCCAACATGGCAAGATTTGATTAGAACGTACCAAGCGTGATAAAAGGGCCACTCAGAACAGTTGCCCCAGAATTCTGAGGAAAAAGCAATTTCACTCCAGTTGGTAAAATTCCAAATATGCTCGTGTAGGTGCTAAGGGATAAGCAAAAATGCTTATCACCCATGTGAACTGTTAAAGCACAGAAAGTTCACGTTGAGGGCAGGGGACAACAGCAAGGACAGAATGAGCTGGGTGTCTCCTTGCTCCCTGTCCCAGCCTCTTCCTACGAGATTGCTGCTTTTTGTCTGTGACACAACTTGAATTCTAATAAAGTTCCCTTGCAACTTAAACTAAGTCAGTAGATTTCTGTCTTTTGCAATCAAAATCATCCTTACTAAAAGCCTTCGTCCCTCAGTTGGAATCTCCCAAAATACCCACAGCAAATCTGTGTGTGTGTGTGTGTGTGTGTGTGTGTGTGTGTGTGTGTATGTGTGTGTGTGTGTACCTCTGCTGTCCTTCCTCAGACACCACCCACTTGGTCTTTGTAGGACAGTGCCGTGGTCTGAATGAGAAGCGTCTCCCCACAGGCTCAACTATTTGAATGCTTGGTCAGCTGGCGGCACTGTTTGGGAAAGGTCATGGAGGCGTTAGGAAGTGCAGCCTTGCTGGAGGAAGTATGTCCCTGAGGGAAGGCTTGGAGAGCTCTTAGGCCTCACTTCCAGTTTCTCAGTCTGCTTCCTGTACCTGCCGGAAGATGTGAATCCTCAGCTTTCTGCTCTAGCTGTCTCCTGCCCTCCCTCCCCCAGCATGACCGACTCTTAATCCTCGGGAACCATAAACCCAATAAACTCTTCCTTCTATAAATTCCCGTGGACATGGTATTTTATCACCACATCAGAAAAGTAACAAATACAGAGAGTGACTTTAACTGGCCTGGAACTCTCCAATTAGGCTAGGCTGGTTGGCCAGTGAGCCCCAGGGATCCATCTGGCTCTACCACCCTAGCTCTGGGATTTTAAACACATGCCACCACAACCAGCTTCTTTTTAAAATGTGGGTTCTAGAGATCAAACTCAGGTCCTTGTGTTTGCAAAGCACGCTCTTTAGCAACTGAGCTCTCCCCTGTACAAAAGGTCTTATGTGCCCTAGCCCCGTCCATCCAGACCCCTGCCTGGCCTCCCCGCTCTGTGGTACAGCCCCACAGGCCCTACCTGGAAGTGTCCATGTGCTTACAATGCTTACAGTGCCTTGTCTCCGGGCTGCCTGCTCTCCCTGAAATGCTGGCCTGCTCACTAAGCTCCCTCTACAGCCTCCCAGGCACTGCAGGAGCCTGCTCATTTCCTCTTTTTTCTTGCAGCCTTGCATATGATTAAAGCACTGAGACTGCAGTGCCTGGGAGGCTAGGGACACTAATCCATGCTAGCCAGAACTGCCTTTGAGATTTCAGCCCTCCTGGGGAAGCTGGAAGAGCCTGGCCTCACCGCTGCAGTCTGAGATGGTGTAGTTCTCATTAGATCTGTCCACATTCCTTATTTATAAGGATTTCCTGAGCATCCAGGTTAAAGGCAGGCCGTGCCCAGCATCCCTATGCTTAATGAGGAACAGTAGCATTGAGAAATAAGTAGAGCCAGGGACTTTCTGCTTTAAAGGGAACAGCATGTGGAAGAAGAGTGCTCCTGTGATACGCCTGGGGGAGGAATAACCTCCTCCCCCAAGCGCCAAAGATGTGAAAAGCAGCAGTCTGAGCCCATTCCAGTCCTCCACCCGGCTTGAAAGGAATAACTGACAATGGTCATGCAGTTTATAGTGCGTGTGTGGGGCATCTAACGAACACAATATTATGTTTTAAAATGATTTTAGTTCTCTCTCTCTCTCTCTCTCTCTCTCTCTCTCTCTCTGTGTGTGTGTGTGTGTGTGTGTGTGTGTGTGTGTGTGTGTGTGTGTAAGTGCCCCTAGAGGCCAGAAGAGGATATCAGGTCCCCTGGAGCTGGAGCTGGAGCCATAAAAGGTTGTGAGTGGCTTAATATGGATGCTGGGAACCAAAATGCATCCCCTGTGAGAGCAGTGAGCACTCTTAACTGCTGAGCCATCTCTCCAGCCCCAGAGATGAAATATTTCTTTTGATTTATAGCTAACCAGACTGGGATACAGAGGGTGAACAACTTGTTAAGGCTACCCAGGGACAAAGTGGGACTCTGAGGATAAAGCTCACTTGTCTGGTTCCACTGACTATCTTCTAAGTGGTGATTCTCCAAGTGCATTCCCCGGGGTAGCAGGAGCATCACTCAGGGAGAACTTGGCAAATGCCAACTCATGGGAACCAGCCCAGATCCACTAAACTATTCTAGTGATGGGCCCAGTAAGCAGGGTTGGAGCAAGGCCTCAGGTGACGCCGAAACATCTCAACATGGATCTCCATCTAGGGCAGCAACAGAAGCCGGGAGCTGATTAAAAACGCAGCCCCACACCAGAATGTAACTCCGATCTGTGGGTCCCCATGCCATCTGTATGCACAGGTTTTGAAAAGTGCTGCTCTACTGTAAAAAGCAAATGCTTGGCCTTTAACATTGTGTAATTTTAATCCTGATTGAAGTCCGGAAAAAGAGAGGAGGAGGAGGAATAAGAGATGCTCTAAAATTGAACTGACAAAACACAAACTAACAGGAGAAAAGGCCTGCAAATGTCATTAGGAATGTCCAATCTACAGGAAAGAAGAGAAAAATCAATCCAAAGAAGTCGTTAGATTTGGGGACTTTCATGCCATTTCTAACAAACGGTGACAGATTGTACAGAAGGGACTAGATGAAGAGGAGGTTTGAGCTTTTGAGAGTGATAACTCGTGAGTAAATGACTAAGTTGTGTGGGCGAGACTGATCGAGGACCAGGCATTGTAGTATGGTCTGTTGATGCCTGCTTGTCTGAGAGCCAGCCTCCGCTTCTGTTATTTTTTTTTTTTAACAATTTATTTAGTGTGCACATGTGTCGCAGCAAGCATGTGGAGGTCAGAGGACAACTTGCAGGAACTGGTTCTATTCTTCCACCGGGTGGATTCCAAGAATCAAACTCTAGGCATCAGATTTAGATGAAAGCACGTTTACCCACAGAGCCATCTCCCAGGCCCCGCCCAACTTCCGGCGTTAAGATTCATACTGCCCTTGGCTGGAAAACCCTGTCTCGAAAAGACAAAAATAAAATAAAAAATAAAAATAAATCTCTGAGCCAATGCTGTCTTGTGGGAAGGCCCTTGATTCTTGGGCCAGCCTTACCATCATGGCTGCACAGACATGACACTCCGGGAACTTAGCATCCGGTTTCTGATCTGTCCGCAGGCTCCTGGGTGTAGCCCATTGGAGAACGTGCTACGGTGAGAGCTCTGCCCCAGGGAGCAGTGGTATTTCTGTTATCGAACCGTCTCTTGATTAAGAAATATCCCGACTGAGTGTCTGAACACCCGTCTCTGAGAGGAAGAGTCCACAGATGGCAAGACAGAACCGATGGGGGTCTGTTCTACCTCCATCAAAATGAGGTTATTCCAGTTCACCACCTGGCTGTTAGATTGGCCAGATGGCAAGGCTGAGTGGCTGTTCAGAAAGGGAGTAACTGCGCAATCCGTCACGGTGGACTGAGGACCCTGTTTAACATGGGGCTCGAGTACAAGCACACAGCCTGGGCAATGAGGCATCGCCATGCCTCATCAAGGCTGCCATCTGGGTGGGGGGATGCCCTGTGGCAGGACCATGGGAACGGCCCACATGGGTTTTGAGGGCCAGGTTAGAGAGTGGACAGGTGAGGCAGAAGGCCGGGGCTATGGCGTGTGCAGAGCTAGCCTCCGTGTGGGAACAGTTCAGGCTTCTGCAAAGTGAGTTGCTTGTATCCCTGGAATGTTACTGGCTCCTTTCTAACCCCAACTAATTTTCGGGGTTTCTCTTTGTTGATATTTCCTATTTTAATCTTAAAAAATAAGTAGTGGGGTTGGAGAAATGGTTTAGTCAGCAAAGTGCTTGTTGTGTAAAACATGTGAACCAGATTTCAGATCCTCAGCACCCATATAAAAAGCCGGGCATGGAAGTACACATCTATAATCCCAGCACCGGAAAGGCAGAGGCAAGAAGACCTCAGGTTTTGCCAAACAGCTCATCTAATCAAATTGATCTTCAAGCTCAGTGAGATGGAGAGTGACTGAGGAAGACACCCAGTATGTACGCACGTGGCCGCCTGCGCCTGCGCACGCACGCACAGAAATAAACAACAAAATTAAATCGTAAGATATTCTTATATCAATGCAATAAAAATAGAATTGTTACTAAAGGTGGTTTTGAATCCTTTAGTAGCTCTGGTCCCACTCTGGGCATGACACTGCAGCCCTTCCCTTTGGAGTTGGGGGTGGGGGTTGTCACTCTGTATGAGTCTCTCTGTGTCTCTGTGTGTGGCTGCGTGTGTGGCTGCGTGTGTGGCTGTGAGGTTGAGTGTGTGTGTGTGTGTGTGTGTGTGTGTGTGTGTGTGTTGTGTGTATTCAGACACCTCGTGTTTTGGAAAACCAGCTAAGGACAAAAAAGCTCGAGTCAACTCCATAGGAACTGTGGGTTGTAGGGTTAAAAGACCATGTAGCAAAACACAGAAAGAAAGTAGGCGAAGAGGCCAGCCATACCAGAGCTCGGCTTTGCAAGCTACCCAGGTGAGAGGCATTGCCTGCCGATGTTTGGACCCCTCTGTTTCCCTCCTCTTCCCCCCTTGATACCCAACAGAGTGCTGCCCGAATCAATCAGTCAGTTCCATGTCTGTGTGGTCATTGAATCTCTTCAGCAAATCGTAACTGGTTGTTGGATACTAGGAATAGAAGGCTAAACAAATCAGAAATTCTCCTTCGCCTCCGAACTGACTACTGTAAAAGAGCATTCACCTGCCAGACCACCATTCTGTAAGGAACGACGATCTGGGTTGTTCTTTTGTTTGTTTTTCAAAGATATCTTTTACTGTATTTATGTGTGTATGTCTGTGTGTGTGTTTGTGTGTGTGTGTCTGTGTGTGTGCATATGCACATGTGTATGCAAGTGTCTATGGAGGCCAGAAGAGGGTGTAAGATCCCTTGGTGCTGGAGTTACAAGTGATTGTGAGTCTCCTGGTATGAATGCTGGGATCCAAACTCTGGTACTCATGACTGAACAAGAAGCCATCTCTCCAGCCCCTGAAATTATTCTTTTTTTAATTTTTATCTTTTTATGTGTATTAGTGTACTGTCTGCATGTAGGTTTGTGCACCTGTGTTGTGCAATGCCTCGGAGGTCAGAAGAGGGTGTCGGATTCCTCTGGAACTGGAGTTAAAGACAGTTCTCAGCCACCATGTGGGTGCTGGGAATCGAACCTGGGTCCTCTGCAAGGAACTCACAATATAGACCCGGCTGTCCTTGAACTGACAGATCTGCCTGCCTCTGCCTCCCAAGTCCTGGGATTAAAGGCGTGCACCACCATGCCCAGCTTAAAGAAAGACTCTTAATGTGTTTAAGATTTTAGACAAAAGATTTTCACTGGTAAGTTATTTATAATAGGCAAAATTAAATGTGTCTTAAGTATAATAGGAATGGTTACAATTAATTTTGGTATATCTATACAGTGGAATATTACATAGAAGTTCAAAGGATTGTTCGTAAAGAAGTTTTAATTACATGAACAAATGTTTATGGTACAATGTTGAATGAAAACAAAATAAAATGTGATACTTAAACAAATGGAATTGAAAACTAATGCTTAAATATTAACAGTTCTGGTGTTGGGTACGAGACCTGCATCTGGACATCTTTTTCACTGTCCACACTGCCTCTGCCTCTGCTTTCTTCTTCCAGTAATTTTCTGATTAAAGGAAGAACCAAAACTTCCCTTTTTACACTGTCAGCTTCTTCAAAACTCCTACAAGCAAGCACATCTAGTAAGTGACTTGCTGCCAAATATTTTTCTGCCCACAAGGCTGTATCACAATAGAAGTGTATTGATACATTCCGTAACACACATAAAAGGGGAATGTTCTGAAAGCAAAAGGCTAGTGCCAGTCCACTTTCTGTTTCAGCCCAAGGTGTGTTCTGGCTAAACTACCAATGGTGTCTCAGTTAAAAATCTAATTGGACACAGTTACCAGCAAGAATTTGGGTAGCTAAGCAAGAGGAATGTTGTTGAAAGTGTGGCCTTGAACAAGTCATTTAACACTTTGACCTTAGGTTCATTTATTTTAAATAAAAATTTAATTTAAAAATTTAATTGGATAGACTGGCCAAATGGCTTAGCAAGTGTACACACACACACACACACACACACACACACACACAAACACACATATAAATAAATAAATAAATGTAATTAAAAATATTAAATGCAAAAGCAATTAAAAAATATATATTTAAGCAATTTGATATCCTAACACAATGAAAGAGGGAAGAGAGAAAAGAAAATCTTTGACCTGAGTTTTTCCCACATGAAAATCTTTGCAATCCAGGGCTAAACAAAAAGGTCTTGGCTTGGCACACAGTCTATAAAAGGAAAACACCAATGGATTTCATCAAAGTTGAAACCTTTTATCTAAGAGAATGAAAAACAAGGTACGGGCTGGGAGAAAATATTTACAAGCCAATTATTAGGTATTGAGGAGGGGTTAAAGGGCACTAGGAATCCAGTTGTGGCTGTAACAAGTTAACAGGAAAGACCCTTGTGGTGGCACAATGGTTCATGACTGGATCCATACCAGTCTCTTGGTTGTGACGTTGTGTTATAGCTTTGCAAGGTGTTGCCAGTGAAGGATATTAGGTAAAAAGTGAATGAAATCTGTTTTATCTGCTTTCATTTTTGCTTTTTAACAATGTCTCCCTATGTAGCTTAAACTTACTTCAAACTAATGATCCTCCTGACTCTGCCTCCTGAGTGCTAGGATAATAAGCAGGTGTTACCACATTTGGCTCTTTGTATTATTTTATTTTATTTTTATTTTTATTTTGTATGAGTGTATTCCCTGCATGTGTGTAACTACACCCATATCATGCAATGCCTGCTGAAGTCAGAAAATTTTGGGTCCCCTGGAACTGGAATTATAGATGGTTTTTAGCCACCACGAGGGTGCTGGGAATTAAACCCAGGTCCTGTGCAAGATCAGTCAGTTCTCTTAACCAATGAGCCATATCTCCAGGCCCTTCATTTTATTTCTTACAGTGATATGTGAATCTAAATTCCCTCAAAATACAGAGTTTAATATTTATTTTTACTATTTATGTGTCTGTGTATGTATGTATGTATGTATGAATATTATATGCATGTGTGAGTGCAGTGCCTACAGAGACCAGAAGAGGTCATCAGATCCCCCTGAAGCTGGAAGTGGTTGTGAGCCATTATGTGGGTGCTGAGAACCTAACCTAGGTCTTCTACAAGAATACCACATGCTCTTAATCACTGAGCCATCTCTCTAGCCTCAAAACAAAAAAGTTTAATTGAAAAATTAAATCAGGAAAAAAAATGCAATGAGTCTAAATAATACTAGCTAGGGAGAAATGAAGAAAGAGATTAGGAAGTAAAAAAAGAGACAGGCAGGCATTGGACAGATTTCCATATGGAAAAGGCCCTTTACTGTGATTTCCTAGTGTCCCATACATTTTAGCTCAACTCAATGCACAATGACTGTATGAGTGAGCAAGGGTTGGGGCCTCAAGCAATGGGAAGTCTAAGACACAGCAGATGGACTAGCTTGCTGTAATGCAACACTGGCCAAAAGCACCTGGAGGAGGAAAGGCTTTATTTGGGTGGACTATCTGGTACATGTCTATTAGGTCCATTTGATGTGTGCTATTGTTTAGTTCAGATGCCTCTCTGCTTATTCTTTGTCCAGTTAACCTATCTAATGGAGACAGTGGGGTACTGAGGTTCCCTAGTATTAGTGAGCTGGGATTAATCTGTGTCTTAAAGTCCTGTAATACTGTTTTTATGAAGTTGTGTACATAGAAGTTTGGAGCATATATGTTCATGATTATAATATTATAATATATTATAATATCTTTTTGGTCAACTTTCCCTTTGACCCAAATGGGCTGACTCTCTTTATCGCTTCTGATTAATTTTAGTTTGAAATCCATTTTGTCAGATATTAGATTTACAACTCCTGCGCTTGTTTCTTAATGCCATTTGCCTGGAAAAATTTTTTTCATTCTTTTACCTTAAGGTAGTACCTGTCCTTGAAGGTGAGATGGGCTTCTTGCAGACAACAAAAAGATGGATTTTGTTTCTTAATCCATTCACTAGCCTGTGACTTTTGACTGGGGAGTTCAGCCCACTATTTAAAGTTATTATTGAGAGATGTGCATTTGTTCCCATCGTTTTAATTTCTGTTTGTACTCTTGGTCTAACTGTGCATTTCCACAATTATACTTTTATTTAGTTTCTTTCTGTTTCCCCTTGGATATAGTAATTCTTTTCTTCAGCTCTTTGTATTGCTTCAAGTATTCTCTGAAGGACTGGTTTTGTAGGCATGAATTCTTTTTTTGTGTGGGCATGAATTCTTTCAGCTTATTCATGTCATGGAAGATTTTTCTTTCTCCTTCAACGATAATAGTCATTTTTGCTGGGTAGAATATTCTGGGTTGACATCTATGGTCATTTAGAACTGGGAATATTTTGGTCCAGGCTCTTCTGACTTTCATAGTTTGCATTGAAAAGTCAACTGTAATTCCGATGGTTTCCCTTTATGTGTGATTTATTGTTTTGCCTTTGCAGCTCTCAGTATTAATCCCTCTTTGTTTTGTATGTTTAATGTTTTTACTATGATATGGCAAGGGAAATTTCTTTTCTGGTCTTGTATATTTGGTGTTCTATCTTCTTCTTGTAATTGTATGGGCATGTCTTCCCTTGATTTGGGGAAATTTTCTTCTACAATCTTATTGAAGATCTGGTCAATACTATTAACCTGAGATTCTTCTCCTTCTATGCCTATGATGCATAAATTTGGTCTTTTCATGGTGTTCCACATTTTGTACATATTCCTGTGTTTTTAAAACTTTTCATAATATTTTCTTGCATGGTCCAATTCTTCCATTTTATCATCCAATCTTGGTATTCTCTTTCCCATTTCATTCATTCTATTTTCAGGCTTTCTCCTGTCATTTCAAATTGGTTTATTGAGTGTTTCATTTCCTTTTTCATTTCGTCTTGAGTTTTTCTTCAACATTTCTGTCTCTTTTGTGAATTTAGACAGAAGTTTATCTCTATCCTCTTTTAGTTCTTTGATTTGTTTGTGTGTTCTATTTTGGTGTTTTTTGGTTTTTTTGTTTTGTTTTGTTTTGTTTTGAGACAGGGTCTCCCTGCAGCCCCAGCTGGCCTGGAACTCGCTCTGTAGACCAGGCTGCTTTTGAACTCACAGAGATCCACCTTCCTCTGCCTCCTGAGTGCTAGGATTAAAGACGTGTGCCACCACACCTGGCTTAAAGATGGTTCTTAGCCACCATATGGGTGCTGGAAATTGAACCCAGGTCCTCTGCAAGAGCAGTTGGTGCTCTTAACCACTGAGACATCTCTCCAGCCCCTGTTTCCCTGTTTGTGTGTTCTTTAAATTTGTTGAATATTTTGATAATGTTTAATGATTATTCTTTTAAATTCTGTGTCCTGGGTTATCTATAGGGGGTTCTTTTTTTTTTAATTTTTTTAAATTTATTTCGTATGTTGATGAATGTACTGTCTGCATGCAGGTTTGTGCACCCATGTTGTGCAATGCCGCGGAGGTCAGAAGAGGGTGTTGGATTCCCCTGGAACTGGAGTTCTCCTGGAATTGGAGTTTCAGACAGTTCTCGGCCACCATGTGGGTGCTGGGGATCGAACCCGGGTCCTCTGAAGAGCGTTGGGGCTCTTAACCGCTAGGCCATCTCTCCAGCCCCCGAGATCCTAGACTTTTTTCTTCACCTCATTATGATTAATTAATCGTTTAAGCAGGCCATCTTGGCTCAATCTTTTCCCTGTCTTTCCTATACAATTGCTTTTCTTTCTTTCTTTCTTTCTTTCTTTCTTTCTTTCTTTCTTTCTTTCTTTCTTTCTTTTTTTCTTTCTTTCTTTTTTTTTTTTTTTTTTTTTTTTTTTATTCTGTTGTGAAACTCAAGCCTTCCTTTATTGAGTTGAAGTCTAATTCTGTTTGTATATTTGATATGCCTTGGTTCTTTTCTTATTATTCATGAAGAGATTGTTGGTCTAGGCTTCAGGGTCTCTCTTTTGAGTTTATATTGGAGGGAGCAGATAGCTGTAGTCCAGGTACCCAAAAGTTCCCTCAGAGGCCCAAGTCAGGCCTCAATCAGATGCTCTCAGACTTTATCCTAAAGGCTGGGCCCCCACTAGTCAGCAGACACAGCACAATTTGGGAAGCTTGCTAGGCAGAAGCTGAATTCCGGCATTCTCATGCAGTCTTCAAAGGTCTAAACCCCTACTAAAGGGCAGAGCAGCCTACTCCCATAGCAGTGTGAGGGGATGAAGATGATCCCAACGTAGGGGACAGGCATGGCAGGATTTGGAAAGCTCACTGCCACACAGAGGCTGGATTCAGGCACTCTCAGGTAGCCTGCAAATGCCTGGGCCCTTACTAAAGGGCAGAGAAGCCTAGCCCTGCAGCACAGCACAGGAAGGCTACAGATGGTCCCAGTGTAGGGGGATGGGTACAGTGCAGTTTGGAGAGCTCACCGCCACATGGACCTAAGAGGGTAGAAGGGGAACAGGGTGTGGGGTCGGGGAAACTGGAGAAGCTCAGGCTGCGGGAGGGTCAAGGTGCAGCCCCATCTCTCTCTGTTTTCTGATGCAGATGCAGCGTGAGCTGCCTCACACTCCTGTTGCCTTGACTTCCTGACCATGCTGGACTATGCTCAACTGTGGACCATGGCCACGACAGGCCCCTCCTCTCTCAAGCTGCTTTTGTCAGGTCTTTGGTCACAGCAATGAGAGCAGTGACCAGCTCAAGGAGATGGGAACGTGGATGGCTTTACCAGCGGCAAGGCTGAAGACCGTGAACCACTTCCTAGTTGTGTGGACCAGGAAAGCTTTCAAAGGCCTCATTTTTCTCTACACTGTTTCCAAAGCACCACCTGTCCCTTGGCAGATGCCTGATTCAGCAGCCGGAGAGCTCACAGGGGGCAGCCTGTCTTGGACACAACCCTGGTGAGTGGATCCAATGCATCTCACACAACAGGGATAAGTTAACACCAACAGATGTCTTCACAGCCTACATCACAGAGAAAGTAGAGATTAGAGAGAAATCACCAACAGTGTCCCTGATCAAAACAGACACTTTGTCACAGGCTGTTTAGTGAAAAACACAGGAAACAAAGGCTGAATTTCCCCAGCCATGTTGCAGTGCCTAACACATCACGGCCAAGAAGACAATGTTGAATAAAAATCAGCTTTGTTTTACCCAAAATGGGTGCTATATGGAATTGCGAGACAGCAGCTCCACCCTTGGGCTCCTGGTGTGGTACAAGCAGCTCTGAGGTGGCCAAATACATACAGCACATCTTCCAGTAAATATTTCTTGAACCCACCTACAGACATCAAGCTGGGACCTAGCCTCACACCAAAGCTGTCCCTTAGGGTTTCTAAAGCAAGTTCTCAGACACAATCAGATCTGACCCTTGTAAAACCAAGTACTTACGGTGTCATTATCCCCTCCAGGCAGATGAATAAATGGCTGTTCGCCAAGGTTGGCACAGAGGGCCCAGGTCATTGGACTAGAACTCAGTACAGTGTTGGTTCATGACCATGTACATTTTTCTGCACTAGGGATGAGTCTTAGGTAATAGAAGCATTTTGAAATCAAAGTTTCCAGGTGTCCCTAGGGGCTGCTGGCTTCTTACCCCTGAACTTCTGTGGAGTCTTTCCTGCCTATGGCAACATGGTCCCCACCTAGTTTCTGTACTCACTCTCTCTTGGGCATATCCACATTTGCCTTTTATACTTTTTTGCTAGGAAGTTCAAATTAGGATATGTGCTTAGCTGCATTATACACAGGGCTTCCCTGTATGTAATAGTCCAGGCTAGTCTCAAACTCATGATCCTCCAGCCTCAGCCTCTCAAGTGCTAAGATTACAGGCATGAGCCATTCTACCTGATTTATATTCAGCTTCAAGCAACAAAAAGCCCAAATAATATACGTTTAAGCAATAAAGACATTTAATTATCATGTATAAAGAGATGTGAAAGTAAACAATTCTAAAGTTGTCACCCTAGCTCGAGGAAGAGAAACAAGATCTTTTTAGTGTGTGTGTGTGTGTGTGTGTGTGTGTGTGTGTGTACATGTATGTGCTTGCATGTGGAGGCCAGAGGCCAGCTTCACGTGTCATTCCTCAAGAGCCATCCACTTTTTTTTAACAGTGCCTCTCAATGGCCTGATGGTTAGGATAGGCTGGCTGGCCAATTAGCCCCAGGGATCTGCTACCTTGTCTCCCCAGAGTTAAGATTACAGGAGGGTGCCACTATGATGTTTTTTTTTCCTGGGTTCTGGGGATTAAACTCAGATCCTCGTCTTTGGATCAAACTCAGGTCTTCTTTCTTGCATGGCAAGCCCTTACTGACTAAGCCTTCTTTCCAGACCCCAGAATCTTTATGTCCACTCTACCATTCTTAGACATGTCATCTCATGGCTGTAACATGTCTACTGCTGTTCTCAGGTCAGATCCTGGTCACATGATCATTCTTTTTTTGAAAAAAAATTTTTTTTTATTTTATTTATTTTTGTATGTGTATGAATGCACTGTCTGCATGTAGGTTTGTGCACCCGTGTCGTGCAATGCCGTGGAGGTCAGAAGAGGGTCTCGGATTCCCCTGGAACTGGAGTTCTCCTGGAATTGGAGTTACAGACAGTTCTTAGCCGCCATGTGGGTGCTGGGGATCGAACCCGGGTCCTCTGCAAGAGCAGTTGGTGCTCTTATCCACTAGGCTATCTCTCCAGCCCCCATACATGATCATTCTTATAGCAAGGGCTGCTGGGAAGGTCAGACTCTGATACTGATCTTTATAGTGGGGAGTGAAGCTGCATAGATTTTGAATGCTTATTGGAGGATTACTCTATAGACTCTGCCACAGGCAATTTTCTGATTTCTGATTGAAGCCACAGGCAATTATCTGATTTCTGATTGAAGTCGACCCTGAAAATGAATTCCTCCTGAGCAGAAATATAGAGTTCCCGATTTCTATATTGATAAGGGTATGGACAAAGAAATTCTTGGACGTGTTTGTGGGGATGTAAATCCATATAATCATTATGGAAACCATTAAAAACGTTCCTTAAAAATTGAAAAAAGAGTAATCGTATGACCCAGCAATGCCACCACTAAGTATATATGTACATGTCTATCTGTGTATGCATGTGAATATGTGGGTACACATGTGTATATGTATACATGTATATAAGTGTGTGAATGTCTGTACATATGTATACATGTGTGTGAACATGTATATATGATGTGTGTGTGTGTGTGAGTACATCAAAAAAAAATCTGTCAGGCTGGAGAGATAGCTCAGCAGTTAAGAGTACTGATTGCTCTTGCAGAGGACCTGGGTTCAGTTCCCAGCACCCTAATGTTGGCTAATGACCATCCATACATAACTCCAGTTCCAGGAGGAATCCAATGTCTTCTTCTGACCTCTGAGGGAGTTGCATAACATGGGTACATTCAGGCAATATATTCATACACATAAGATAAAAATAATTTTTCCTGGGGCTGGAGAGATGGCCTACTGGTTAAGAGTGCTGACTGCTCTTGTAGAGGACCTGGGTTCTATCCCCAGCACCCACATGGCGGGTGAGAACTGACTTTAACTCCAGTTCCAGGGGAATCAGACACCCTCTTCTGACCTCCACAGCATTGCATGACATGGATGCACAAACCTACATGCGGACAGTACATTCATACACATAAAAAAATAAAATAAATAATTTTTCCTTGTGATCTGAAAACAACTGTGCTTTTATATTGTGAATCCCTTAACAGGTTCTAGAACTAAGTTACCATCTATTTTCAGACTTAGGAATTTTTTGTATTTGGGTGGAGGGTATGTATGCATATTTTAGAGTAATATAAGATCAAAAGAATGAGGAAAAAACTAGTTTGTCATGACATGTCTAACCACAGTATTTATTTTATGGGAGTGCTTCTTAGTATTTCTTATACAAGGCTGCTTGAGCTTTTGTCCAAGCCTTTTCTAAAATACTATACAGTAGTTAAAAGTATCAGGCTGGTGTAACAGCCTTTCTGGATGCTTAACAACCATACTTAATGCCCATATCAATTTGGCCGAGGGTCTTAAGGGATAACTTTGTTCCTTGCCCTCAGAGGTCAACTAAGTCCCAAGGGACTATGCATCTCTTGAACTGTCCTGCAAATGTGAGTCACCAGTCTTTCTGTGCAGGGAGGTCTTGGAGATCCACTAATGGGACTTCAGCCAGTGTCCAGTCTATAAAGAGGAAAGTCTGCTCGTGCTTCAAAAAAGGAAGCCTGGTCTAGCAAGACCTGATTTTGGCCCCGAGTGGTTAGAACTGGTAAATGGAAAACCAAAAGGAGCCAGGGGCTCCCTCCCCCCATCAAAACCTGAGTGACCCCTGAGGACCAGATCCTCAACTAACCTTGAGAAAACAAAAACCTTAGTTAATCTGGGCTAACTGTGTGGCCTTAAACATCTAAAAGGAAAGTATAACCAGAAATAAATAAAACTTGAGATCTTAGTAAAAAGACAAAAAGTTAAAAAAAAAAAAAAAGAGCACAGTTGTTTTGCCTGTCTTACTGACAAGTGCAGCTACCCTGTGGCTGCCACTGCTTTTGCCATCCTTCAAAGACATGAGATACAATTTTTCAACCTTCTAATATGGACTGAAGACTCATGTCTCTCCAAGAATCCTCCAAACCTTCAGTGCTAGATGGGGACTGCTGAGACATCCAGCTTGTAGACTGAGCAACTACTGGGGTTTCAGCCTCCTCAGAGTATAGATTGCCATTGTTGGACTATCCAGGCTGTATCACAGAGACCAGTACAGGAAGATCAAGACAGGACACAGTGCTTACTGAACCTCATTTGGTGACCATGGGAAGGGAAAACCCCAGTGTGGAACACAAGGGCAGAACTGATGGTTGTTTGGGCTTGCCAAGGAAGAGCCTTAAAGCAATTCCTTAAAGAAAACATGACATCTTTCAGCCTAATAAAGAAAAAAAAATTTTTAAATCATAAGATGAATATGCCAAAACCTATGATATACGTGGCAAGCATATGTGCATATTTTGGAGTGATACATATTGGAAGGAATAACAACAAAAAGACTGGGTCAAAGAACTGAATGAAACAGGTACCGTATGTCCTCAGTTACATACAGAAGCTAAAATACTTGGCTTCCTAGAGGCACAGAGTGGACTAGGGTTCACTGGAAAGAAGACAGGTAGAATGGAAGCAAGCTAGAAAGAATTGGGTAAGTGGTTACAAAACACAGGTAGGAAAGAGTTCTAGTGCTCTGCAGCTCAAAGGAGTGATTATCATTTATTCTATGTTTCATAAAGAATTAGAAGAGTTCAAATGTCTCCAACATAATGACATGATAAATGCTTAATGAGCTAGAAATGCCAAAGATGCTGATTTGGTGGTTATATGTGATATGCATGCACACAACATATATATGCTGCTATATCCCCAGAATGTATACAATTACTTGCCTTTTGGCTTCTTTGTCTCCTATGTAGCTCTGGTTGGCCTGGAACTTGCTTTATAGACCAGATGACATTGAACCTACGACAGTCCTCCAGCCTTTACCTCCTGAGTGCTGAGATTACAGATGTGCCATTATGTTCAACTCATATCTTTTTTTGATTGGAAAAGGGGGCTGGAAATAAGGTGTGGTGGTACATGCCTTCCATCCCAGCACTTGGAGGCATAGTCAGGTGGATCAGCCTACATAGCAAGTTCCAGACCAACTAGGGCTACATAGTAAGACCTTGTTTCAAAAACAAAAAGGGAAGGGCTTTGGGAGTGGCTGGAAAGATGACTCAGTGGCTAGTAGAGCTCACTGTTCTCGCAGAGGACCCAAGCTGGGTTCCCAGCCCCAACAACTGCTTGTAAATCCAGTTCCAAGGAATGTCTTCTGGCCTCCTCGGGCACTGCATGCACTCAGGCACGCATGTAATAAAATAATATCTATGTGTAATAAAATAAATCTATAGAAATGCCTCCTCGGGCTCTGCATGCAAAATGCTTCTGTTTGGAAAAGGGAAGGACAAGAGTTTATAGGAAATCGCGTCTGTCCCTCAGAGCTTACTAGAGTGACCCTAACATGACCCACAGCGTTTAAAAGGAGATTTATGGGAATTTCTACCTTAAAACAGCATGTTTATCCCCAAAGTGAGAAAGCCTGTTGTCTCCTAGTCAAATGCACCCCCTTTCCAGCTACTGCACAACACTGCCCCGGCTCCCCCAGACGCTGCTCTCCTATTGCATTTATTTCAATCACTACCACCCCCCAGCTTCATGACACCTATTTGAAATTTTTTTCTCCTTTCACAAAAATGTCTAACATCCAAGTCTGACATCTCCAAGGAGCTTCTACACATTTTCACAATGTGGAAATCCTTAAGTACAAATTGTCAACAAAGTCAACTCAGTGTCTTTTGCTGTGTTTACCTGCTTTCAAGCCCATCCTCTTCAAGTCCCTTGCCTTCCCAGCGGCCTGGCTCATTTGTTCTTGCTGTCTCCTTCATTCAGAAGAACTGTCGGTCAATGTGCAGAAGCAAGGCAGCTCCCGTGTACAATCAAAAGCCACTGCACGTAGGTGCCGATGTGAGGAGACGCACCAGCGTTGTTTGTACACCGGCCTTCATCTCTTTGAGAAGTGTGTGTTTGAAAGGAATGAGGCAGACAAGAGCGTTGGCTTCAAACGCACGCATCCTCCTCTGGGCTTCCCTACCCCAGCCAGCACTCTTAGTCCAAAGTAGAGAATAAAAGGCGGATCTGAGCCAGGCTACAGGTTGCCTGGCTAAGGACTCACACCCGGACTCAGCCAGCCGGGAAAGCTGGCCATTTGTGTTCCCTATGTGGACCTGAGTCTGCAGGGTTAACATGAAAGAGGTCTGTAATTTTTTTTTTTCCTAGCAACTCTACTTAAAAGTTGCATCAGCTTCCTTCACTGGGCATCTGGTTCAAAAGCCACTCTGCTGCCCTCTTCTTTGCCAGTTCCCCTTAGGGGCAAGGAGCAAGGCTGCCATCACTGCTGTTGCCATGGCTACTGCTTTGGATCTGAGGACTAGGGTCTCATCTCCTCAGTAGTGAGAGGGCCCTTCTCTTCATCCACTTTGTCAGTCTGAGCACACAGCTTCCCGTGGACTTGGTGACTTATACCAGTCCTTAATGACTCTTACTAATGAGGCCTCAGCATCTTGGACTAGTGGAAAAGTGAAAGCACTGAGGCCAGAGAGGTGATCATCATAGTTATTGGCTTGAGGCTCATCACCTTCATCTTTTGACTACAGAGGATATGCAGTGATTCTAGAATGTTCTGAGCCAAGTTTCTGACTCACTGCCAGGAAACTCTAAAGGACTGAACAACATGTATTTGATGTACAACTTTCTTTATGAAGACATTTTTTTCACTTTTATTTTCACTTCCTAAATTTTCTTTTTACTATGACTTACATGGTTTGTGTCGTTAGAATGTATTTCAAGTCCCTTTGAAGAAAGACTAAATATAAAGAAAGCAAGTATATTCAACAGTAATCTATCAAGTTCTGGGAGGAAAATAAGCATGAAGGATTTGGGGAGCTAGGAAGGGAAATTTGCATATGCAAAGTACTTACAGCATATTCTATGTAAAGTCAAGAAGAATAATCTTACTGCATATTTTCTGCTGAAGAAATATGGAGACACATGACTGGTTTTAAGAAAACTGGGGTTTCTGGGGCTGGGGAGACAGCTCAGTTGCTAAAGGGTTTGTATACAAGCATGAGTTTGATCTCCAGAATCTACAAAAAGCTGCATGTAGCCGGGTGTGGTGATGCATGCCTTTAATCCTAGCCCTCGGGAGGCAGAGGCAGGTGGATCTTTGTGAGTTCAAGGCCAGCCTGGTCTACAGAGCAAGTTCCAGGCCAGCTGGGGCTACAAGGAGACCCTGACTCAAAAAGACCAAAAAAAAAAAAAAAAGCTGCATGTAGCAGGGCACACTTAGAATGCCAGCACTCGAGAGGCAGAGACAAGAGATGCCTGGGTCCTACCAGCCAGGCAGCCTCAGCCAGTCAGAGACTTTCAGGCCAAGCAAGAGACCCTGTCTCGAGCAACAAGGTGAATTGCATTTGGGAACTGCAACCAAGCTTGGCCCTCAGTCTCCATGCACCAGAGTAAATGTGTGTATAGACAACCACACAACTTGTACAACACACTCACACATACACCTACATACAGAAAAAGACAGAAAAGGTAACTGAATTTCTGATGTGCAGGGGAGGACTAAGGACAGTAGGAACCCAGGAAAGAAAGGAGAGGCTCAAGGAAGCTGCTGTGGTAAGAATGTGGGCAGCACTTTCTAAAGCCTGGAGAGGGCTGCAGTTAAGAGCACTAGCTGCCCCTGCAGAGGACCCAGTCTCACAAGGCAGCTAGCAACTGTCTTTAACTCCAGTTCCAGGGGGATCCGATGTCCTCTTTTGGCCTCCCTGGACATTGGATACATATGATGCACATGCTTACAGACAGGCAAAACATTCATACTCATAAAATTAAAAAAAAAAAAAAAAAAAAGGTTTCCAAAGCCTGGAGTGGCCCAGGGATGTAGCACTCTGTCAGGAAGGTATTCCACAGAATCTAGGAACCCCTGTCCTCCAATGGTAAAATCCCCACAAAATATCCCAAATAAATGTGGAAGGAAGTTAAGAAGCCCTCAGCCATGTGTCATGTCATTTCTCAAACAATCTCCAAATCAACTCAGATAGAAATAAATAAAATAGTACTGAGAAGACTGAGTTTATAAAGAGCTTTGGAGTTAATTCTGTCAGGACTCCCAGGAAAATGTTCTTATCTCTGGGTTTTTGTTGTTTTGTTTGGATTGGGCTTTTTTTTTTTCAGATGAGGCTGAAGAAGGGCAAGTCTTCTGTACAAGGGAATCAAAGACCCAGAATTTAAGTCTAGGGCTGCCTTTTCCTAAAAGCAAAGGAAATCTGTCTCTGGTGATACTTCCCAAGCTCACATTAAGAACACAAATCCGAGGCTCCAACTTAGATCCCCTGCATCTGAACCTCTTTTTTTTTTTTTTTTTTTTTTAACCTCTGGGGAGGAACTTAGAAATGTTAGACAATGGCTATTCCCAGAGACATGGAAGAAAATTGTTCCATGCCATCAGGTATGTCAGGGACCCAGATTTCCCCTGGGGGATTGAATGGAAGCCACCAGAGAGATCTGAAGTTTAGACAACTGAAAATAAGACATGAAATTCTTTCCAGGTGCTGCAAAGTTTTAATATGAGAGACTTTCTTACCTCCTTTTCATAGCACAAAGAAAAACATGATGGTAATGAAGTCATTCCCTAACTGTAAATTAGAGCTGACTGTTATACAGGTAATCTCTTATAAAACCAGTATAACTACTTTCTTTAATTGACTAATAGTCATAGGAACTGTGAAAAGGATTATTCTCTATTCAGAGCCAAATATAATACTAAAGTCTTTTTAAGCTGTGCAATTAAACAAAATATTTTAATACAGGAGAGCTCTGATATCAGCAATGGATTATTCTGCCAAGGAGATGTTGGCCAGGGGATCCAAGGCCCACCCCAAAAGGTAAAGGTGTAAACTGGAATACCTGCAAGAAGAGAGGTGGTAAGGCCCTGCTGTCGAAGACCTGGTGTAAGCATGGGAAAGATGTATTGAGACCACACTTGCAAGTGTACAGTTGGTTTCTGGAATGCCAGAGAGTGTTACCAAAGGCCACTAAACCAATAAAGCAAATATTGGTCTCCTCAAGTCAAGCAAGACTCCTCTGTCAGCATCAGCTACACCTCACCTGCCTGGAAATACTGTGCAGCAGTGGCAGCCATATGTCTGTATATCCCAAATCTAATTGGCTAGTAGCTCTCTCCTTGGAGGAATAATTCACGGCTGATGCCACAAGCTTACATCCTCTAGTGGTTAGGAGATGTTATAAGCCACAGTAAGACCTTGTCATCTTTTACAGAAAAAGTATAGTTCATGGATTAGCATGCCACCCAAACACTGGTGACTCTACCAACATAAAGTACCATAATAATTAGTACTGTTTAAATGCATGTATATCTAATTGCTTGTGCTTCATTAGTAGGATTGAAAGGTTATTCCTGGATAAACTGACAACCCATGAAAGGACACAGCCTGAACTGATCAGAGTTCAAAACGACATCTCCAGAAAAGGTAGACTGTTATGCTTCTCGCCCACTTGTGCCCCTTTTCTAAGCCTAAGGAACAATCTGCGGAAGAGGGGGCATGGTAGAATGTAAGGGCTGCGATTGGGGTGAATGGTGAAACTACAGCAATATAGACTGGACTCTTATTTGATCAACATGATTGTACATACAAGCCCATCCAGCTGGATGGTGAGAGCCTTGGGCTATGTGGGTTTGGTCATAGCTGCTTGCAAATTGGTTTTACGTGACACATGCTTGTATTCACTACTTATTACTTATTGTTAAAAAAAATCAAATAAAAAATTTAAAAAGACATGTCATTCTGGAGTTTGTCAGATTATAATCTTTTTTTTTTTTTTTTTTTTTGGTCTTTTTGGCCCTTTTGAGATAGGGTCTCCTTTTAGTCTCAGATGGCCTCGAACTTACTATGTAGACCAGGCTGGCCTTCAACTCACGGAGATCCGCCTGCCTCTACTTTCCAAGGGCTAAGATTAAAGGCATAATCTTATAGACTGATTATTTCTTGGCCTGGTGATATAACATTTTCTGATTGAAGGTTCTCTAAATTCTAAAAAACCAAGAACATTCTGAAAAGTTAAAGATGGGCTCTAATTTAAACCTCAGACATTTTTAGTTTTCCTTCTCTGCCGCATTTGACCCTGAGACGTGAAACTGAATATCAAGCCCGTTTGAATTGCAGTTTGCAATAGTTTAGCAGGAACTTCGACTGCAGTGAGCGAGAGGCACAGCTAGGAAAAGTCCCGTAGTCTGGTCGTCCCTCCGCCCTGCCTTTCATTGGCTGAGCAAGTCCCACCACTCAGGAAATAGAACATCTATCACTGCTTGGTCTGTTTTTCTTCATTTCAGTTTTTCCTTGCCCGAGGACAAGAACTGAGGCCCGATGCAGCCTGCAGCTTCAAGGCCCAAAGCCAGAGCGAGCAGGTCACGTGTATAACCCAAACACTCAGCTTATTAACCGGGAGTCCGAATCAGGGATTCCTGGCGTGGCTGGACCCAAGTCAAGCTGCGAAGCTCCACAGTGCAACCAGAGTGGAATGACAGATCGACCAGCAACCTGAGACCATCCAAGTGTTTGGATCCAGCTTCCCAGCAATTTCCATTGTAAGTTACTCCCACTACCTCAAAGAGAGATTTGGGATGTGTGTTAGGCTTAGGCCTTTGTGTAACCCACTTGCTCTGTATATCACAGCCAAGAAGCTTGCTTGAAGTTTGTAACACAAACTAGAGACTCTTACACTCTACAAATAATTGGCTCTCTGTACCCATCTATACTTCCGTTCTGGAATGGTCTTCCTTTCCTTTAGCCTTTGCAAATGCTCTATGAGGTTGGTTGCCTAGGATTTTATAAAGGAGGAATCTGGACACTTCCTCACAGTGTAATTAAGAATCTTACAGAAAGTCCACAGCAAGTAGGGAAACCCTGTCTCAAAAAAACAAAACAAAACAAAACAAAAAGTCATCTCATGCCGGGCGTGGTGGCGACGCCTTTAATCCTAGCACTTGGGAGGCAGAGGCAGGCGGATCTTTGTGAGTTCAAGGCCAGCTTGGTCTACAGAGTGAGTCTAGGTCAGCTGGGACTACAGGGAGACCCTGTCTTAAAAAGACCAAAAAAAAAAAAAAAAAAAAAAAAAAAAAGTCCATGATAACACCACCTACCTCCCAAAGGACTCCATATAGTCATCTCTCAAAAGACTGCTTTGTTTTATTAGTATATTATATTAGTTATTTATTTTGTTTTGTAGTGTGATGTTGGGAATCAAACACAGGGTCTTATGTATGTTAGCCAAATGCTCTGCAAATATCTACATTTCAGCATCACAAATTCTCACATGGGATTAAAACATAAAACCAAACAATATATGCTTAAAAACAGATTATCTATTTTAAAAAAGGATGGAGAAGCCAGGCGTGGGGTGCACGCCTTTAATCCTAGCACTTGGGAGGCAGAGGCACGCAGATGTCTGTGAGTTCGAGGCCACCTGGGCTACAGAGTGAGTTCTAGGACAGCAGAGCTACAGGGAGACCCTGTTCTCAAAAAGACCAAAAAAAAAGGATGGAGACAAGCTAAAATAAAAGGCATTATTGGGAACTCATACTGCAAAAAAAGTTGGTAAAGTTAATGTCCTATGAAAGTTTTTTAAGATTTTTATTTTTATTTTTAATTATAAGTATATACGTAGGTATGTGCACATGAAGCTTGTGGGTGGGGTGTCCACGAGAAGCCGAGGAGGACATCAGATCCTCTGGAGCTGGATTTATAAGCAATTGTGAGTTCTGAGGACCAACCCTAAGTCCTTTGCAAGTCCAGCAGAGCCTCTTAACCACTGAGCCATCTCTCTAGCCACTGCCCCAAAGGTGAGAAGTTTATGAAAGGCAAAAAGTAGAAAATATACCTTGAAATTTTCACCTGAGTCCTGAGGTTTCTGATGGGTTTTGTCATTTCCTTTATCTGTAATTTTTCTACTAAGAATACATACTATGAACATAATAAAGTAATAATAAATATGAACATAAATACGTGCTTTAATGGTATTGCTATCTTGGTGCTTTGTACATGGTGGATGCTGTTGGCATGCAGGCATCTCAACTGCTGCCTTGTCTCATTGCAAGTTCTTGTTCTCTTCTTATTCTATATATATAATATATATAATATAATATACTGGATACTAATATCTATACTATATATATATATATCAGTACAATAACATAATACTGAGGTAACTGACAATTAGAATATGGATATAGAATTAGATATCATATTTTTATAATAGAATTTTCAATTTTTAGCTGCTGAATTTTTTTTTTTTTTTTTGAGACAGCTGGTCGGAACTCTCTGCAGACCAGGCCGGCCCTGAACTCACTCTGCCCCTGCCTCCGGAGTACAGGACACGCCTGGTCAAAGACAGCTCTTGCTGCCAGGTGGCGCTGGGAAGTGACCCGGGTCCTCTGCAAGAGCAGTCGGTGCTTCCAACCCCAGCCATCTCTCCGCCCCTAAATATATTTTTTTAAAAAATTTATCTTTCCGTGTGGTGTGAGCATGAGTGCAGGTATGCTTGGAGGCCAGAAAGGTCCCCTGGAACTGGAGTGGTAGGCGGCTGGGGGCCACCTGATGTGGGTGCGGGAACCACACTCAGATTGTCTAAGCTATCTCTCTAGCCCAGTTAAGTACTACATTTCTTGATTTTCGTAAAGAAAATATCTTAGGAAATATGCCTTGAAGCACTTAGGCATGCAGATACTACATGTGAACTTATTCTCAAATGGTTTGGAAAATTTCATGTATGTAGAGATGGAGTGAATGATAAAGCAATCAGAAAAAAGCATAAACAATGCTGAGTCTGGACAGAGTTTTCAGTTCTTTCTATTAGTCTGTTAAAATTTCTTTTTTTTTTTCACATAAATTTATTTATTTATTTTTAACAAATCTAGACCCATGTCCCCTCATTCCCCCACCCCACGAGCTCGTGCATTCGGCCAAACATGCTTTCCATCNAAAAAAAAAAAAAAAAAAAAAAAAAAAAAAAGTCATAACACCACCTACCTCCCAAAGGACTCCATATAGTCATCTCTCAAAAGACTGCTTTGTTTTATTAGTATATTATATTATGTTACTTTATTTTGTTTTGTAGTGTGATGTTGGGAATCAAACACAGGGTCTTATGTATGTTAGCCAAATGCTCTGCAACTAATCTACATTTCCAGCCATCAACAAATTCTCACATTGGATTAAAACATAAAACCAAACAATATATGCTTAAAAACAGATTATCTATTTTAAAAAAGGATGGAGAAGCCAGGCGTGGTGGTGCACGCCTTTAATCCTAGCACTTGGGAGGCAGAGGCACGCAGATTTCTGTGAGTTCGAGGCCAGCCTGGTCTACAGAGTGAGTTCCAGGACAGCCAGAGCTACAGGGAGACCCTGTCTCAAAAAGACCAAAAAAAAAGGATGGAGACAAGCTAAAATAAAAGGCATTATTGGGGAACTCATACTGCAAAAAAAGTTGGTAAAGTTAATGTCCTATGAAAGTTTTTTAAGATTTTATTTTTATTTTTAATTATAAGTATATACGTATGTATGTGCACATGAAGCTTGTGGGTGCGGGTGTCCACAGAGGCCAGAGGAGGACATCAGATCCTCTGGAGCTGGATTTATAAGCAATTGTGAGTTCTGAGGACCAACCCTAAGTCCTTTGCAAGTCCAGCAAGACCTCTTAACCACTGAGCCATCTCTCTAGCCACTGCCCCCAAAGTTGAGAATTTATGAAAGGCAAAAAGTAGAAAATATACCTTGAAATTTTCACCTGAGTCCTGAGGTTTCTGATGGGTTTTGTCATTTCCTTTATCTGTAATTTTTCTACTAAGAATACATACTATGAACATAATAAAGTAATAATAAATATGAACATAAATACGTGCTTTAATGGTATTGCTATCTTGGTGCTTTGTACATGGTGGATGCTGTTGGCATGCAGGCATCTCAACTGCTGCCTTGTCTCATTGCAAGTTCTATGTTCTCTCTCTCTCTCTCTCTCTCTCTCTCTATATATATATATATATATACATATAATGTACTGATACTATATATCTGATACTATATATATATATCAGTACATATAACATAATACTGAGGTAACTGACAATTAGAATATGGATAATAGAATTAGATAATCATATTTTATCAATATAAAATTTTCAAATTTTTAGCTGCTGAATTTTTTTTTTTTGAGACAGCTGGTCTGGAACTCACTCTGCAGACCAGGCCGGCCCTGAACTCACTCTGCCCCTGCCTCCTGAGTACCAGGACCACGCCTGGTCTAAAGACAGCTCTTAGCTGCCATGTGGGCGCTGGGAATTGAACCCGGGTCCTCTGCAAGAGCAGTCGGTGCTTCCAACCACCAAGCCATCTCTCCAGCCCCTTAAATTATATTTTTTTAAAAAGATTTATCTTTCCTGTGTGTGTGAGCATGAGTGCAGGTATGCTTGGAGGCCAGAAATGTCCCCTGGAACTGGAGTTGTAGGCGGCTGGGAGCCACCTGATGTGGGTGCGGGAACCACACTCAGATTGTCTGAGCTATCTCTCTAGCCCAGTTAAGTACTACATTTCTTGATTTTCGTAAAGAAAATATCTTAGGAAATATGCCTTGAAGCACTTAGGCATGCAGATACATACATGTGAACTTATTCTCAAATGGTTTGGAAAATTTCATGTATGTAGAGATGGAGTGAATGATAAAGCAATCAGAAAAAAGCATAAACAATGCTGAGTCTGGACAGAGTTTTCAGTTCTTTCTATTAGTCTGTTAACATTTCTTTTTTTTTTTCACATAAATTTATTTATTTATTTTTAACAAATCTAGACCCATGTTCCCCCTCATTCCCCCACCCCACCAGAGCTCGTGCATTCTGCCAAACATGCTTTCCATCTCTTAGTCTTTCTCAATATTTTCCATGGGGAAGTTGACTGTTTTGAGGTCTGTTAACATTTCTATGTTTCAGTTGATTAAACATAAAATATTCTTGTCAAAAGGTAATGTGTCAACGTCCAACAGCTATAAGGCCAAGTTGGAATGGACATTACTGTTTGTTAAATGTGAGTGCTTGGACAAAGAAGGACTCAGAGGTAAGGGGTAGATCCATGAGCTTTAACATCAAACGTGCAAAAATGAACTAAACTTTTGATATAAAGTCTCATCAAGAGAAGAGAATGAACATGGAAATAATAAAGACTAAGGACAGAAATAAATATAAAAAGAAATCATTTAAAGTATTAAATAAATTTACATGCTTGTCCTCTGAAAAGAGGGTAAGATGCCGGGTGTGGTGGCACACGCCTTTAATCCTAGCACTTGGGAGGCAGAGGCAGGTGGATCTTTGTGAGTTCAAGGCCAACCTGGTCTATGGAGTGAGTTCCAGGACAGCTGGGGCTACAGGGAGACCCTGTCTTGAAAAGACAAAAAAAAAAAAAGAGGGTAAGCTAGTGAGTGGAGAGCTGGCTCAGTGGTAAAGAGTGCTCACTGCTCTTGCAGAGAACCCAAGTCTGGTTCCCAGCACCCATGTCAGGTACCTCACAGCCACCAGGGAATCCAGTGCCCTCTTCTGACCTCTGCAGGCACCTGTACACATGTACACAAACACATACAAATACATATGTAATCACACACAAATAAAAATAAAGTAACTCTTTTAAAAAATACGATCTTTTGGGGGCTGGAGAGATGGCCTAGCGGTTAAGAGTGCAGACCGCTCTTGCAGAGGACCGGGGTTTGATCCCCAGGACCCACATGGCGGCTGAGAACCATCTGAAACTCCAACTCCAGTTCCAAGGGAATCTGACACCCTCTTCTGACCTCCACGGCATTGCACGACACGGGTGCACAAACCTACATGCAGACAGTACATTCATACACATACAGAAAAAAAAATACAATGTTTTATTAAAAATGTAAGATACACTAAAGAAAGAAAAGGTATAAATCAACAAAATTGAAAACAAGAATGATTTGATATTTACATAATGGGTTTTTTTATTTTATTTATTTATGTGTACAAATGTACTGTCTGCATGCAGGTCTGTGCACCCGTATCGTGCAATGCCACGGAGGTCAGAAGAGGGCGTCGGATTCCCCTGGAACTGGAGTTCTCCTGGAATCGGAGTTACAGACGGTTCTCAGCCGCCATGTGGGTACTGGGGATTGAACCCAGGTCCTCTGCAAGAGCAGTCGGCGCTCTTAACCACTAGGCCATCTCTCCAGCTCCCACATAACGGTTTTTAAATATGAGTGATTAATTACACTGCACAATTTATAATAATCAACTTGAAATACTTTAAGCCAGACAGACAGCACAAAATACAAAGTTGTTGAGATGGAGAAAACATGAAAACAATAATTAAGAGAAAGAAACTTCAATAATCACTAAAGAAATGCATTACAGGCCAGGCATGGTGGCACACACCTTTAATCCCAGCACTAGGGAGGCAGAGGCAGGTGGATCTCCTGTGAGTTCCAGGCTAGTTGGGGCTTGTGCACGCATGCGCGCGCACGCGCGCGCGCGCGCGCACACACACACACACACACACACACATATACAGGTGCAATCTGAAATGTTCAACACAGATTCCTGTTTTGTCCCCAGCTGGTGACACTATTTGGGGAGATTCTAGAAACTTTGGGAGGTGGGACTACCTGGAGGAACCAGGTCACTGGGGGATGCCATTGAATCCATTATCCTGGCCAGTTCCTTCAGACTCTGATTCCTATAAGTCTTCATCCAAACAACTGTCCTCTACTACAGGCTCTCGCCCCAAGACATTCAGCCTATTCACCAAGAGATCACAGGCCGAACCTGTGAAACCAGGAACCAAAATGAATCTTTCCTTCCTCAAGTTGTTTCTGCCCGATATTTTTGTCACAGAGATGCAAAAGCAACTAATACAAAATACATCATCTGCCAAAAGAAATATTATGACCTAAATAAATTTACTTGGGCTGGAGAGATGTCTCAGCAGCTAAGAGTGCTTGCTGTTCTTCCCAAGGACCCAAGTTCTGTTCCTAGAGCCCATGCTGAATGGCTTACAGTTGCCCGGCACTCCAGCTCCAGGTGATCTGACGCCCTCTTCTGGCCTCCATGGGCACCTGCACTCATGTGCACATACCCACACGCAAACACACTGTTATAGTAGGCTTCTCTGTTGCTATAATAAAATGGTGACCAAAAGCAACTTGGAAAGGGAAGGGTTTATTTCATCTTGCACTCACAGGGAAGCCAAGACAGGAATTTGAGGCATGAGCTTGAAGCAGAGACCACAGAGGAATGCTGTTCACTGGCTTGCTGCAACCAGCTTGCTCAGCTACCTGTCTTATAAACCTCAGGCTGATCTACCAAGGGATGGCTCCACCTATAGCAGGCTGGGCCCTCCCACATCAATTAGTAATTTTTATTTTTTATGTATTTTTAAAATTTTATTTATTTTTTATGTTTATGAATGTACTGTCTGCATGTAGGTTTGTACACCCATGTTGTGCAATGCCGCAGAGGTCAGAAGAGGGCATTGGATTCCCCTGGAACTGGAGTTAAAGGCGGTTCTCAGCCCCCATGTGGGTTCTGGGGATCAAACCCGGTCCTCTGTAAGAGCAGTTGGCACTCCCAACCACTAGGCCATCTCTCCAGCCCCAGTAATTTTAAACAGCTTCACAGACACGTCCACAGGTCAAGTTGATGGAGGTAATTCCTCATGGAGACTCCTCAACTGCGTGTCCATCTGATGAAAACTAACCAGAACATACACACACACACACACACACACATAAATACAAATAAATCTTTAAAACAATTTTTGAGACAGGGTCTCCCTGTAGCCCCAGGTAGCCAGGAACTTACTATGCAGACCAGGCTGCCCTCGATCCCACATAGCTCTGCCTGCCACTACCTCCTAAGTGCTGGGATTAAAGGCGTGTGCCACCACACTCAGCACCAAACTCATTTTAAATTGAATGTATAGAATGCATCTTTAAATAACAGCAGTATGGAATGACCAATAAAAGCAAATTCTAGTCATGTCAAAGATTGCAGCTGAATAGCTTTGACGGAAGAATACTTTTGATGTGTGAGACTTAAAATAAAAATGGAAGGAATGAAGACATTAAGGATACCCCAGAAGGAAATTCTGAATATACACACCTTTAATCCCAGCACTCAGGAGGCAGAGGCAGGCAGATCTCTGTGAGTTCAAGGCCAGCCTGGTCTACAGAGTGAGTTTCAGGCCACAGGGAGAGCCTGTCAAAAAAAAAAAAGAAAGGAAGAAAAGAAAAAGAAAAAAACTGAAAACTCTGTTCAACAAAAAGCATTAGAGGAAATGCAAAGAGACAAAATGCAAACAAGAAGATATTTGCAATGCAAATAACTACAAAGACTCAAAACCAGTAATAGAAATCCCAAGAAGCCAATGAAATACAGGCAAGACACATGAGCAAGGTGTTTATTGTGGAGAAAGTTTGAATGGCCAGTGATACCCATAGAAAGATGTCCAATCCCACCACTAATCAGAAAGCTGAAAACTAAAATGAGGTGCTATTTTACATCCATCAAGCTGGTGACAGTGCCATAATCTGACCTGATGAAACGAGGTGATAATGTGGGAAATATTGAAAACACACATTTTGCTGCTGTGTTCATCGAGATAAAGATTTGGGAGAATAAATTGTCAATATCTAGTAATATTAAAAGGATGCATATCTTACAACCCAGGAATTTTATTTCTGGGAATAAATCCTAGAAGCTCTCTCTTGTACATAACGAATGCTGATCATAATGTTGTTCATAATAGCACAACCAAAAATGAATAACCCAAGTATCCATCAAGCCACTGAATAGACTGCAATATATGCACATGGTGGAGACAGTCCTGGAAGCTACTAATAGGGACAAATCTCAAAAATAAAATAGTGGAAAAAGCACGTTGCAGATAAGTAGGCTATATTAGCTATTTTTCCCATTACTGTGACAGAATACCTGACAAAGGCCACAGCAGAGAGGACAGGTTTGTCTTTACAACAAATTGAATGGTGGGGAAGGTGTGGGGCTGAAATAGTCTGGCCTGTGGCTGCTGCACATCAAGGTGCTTGACAGGAAGCAGTGTATTTTAGCAGGAAGTGGGTGGGGCTTTGACCTTCAAGGTCTGCCCACAAGTGATCTACTTCCTCCTGGTAGGCATCCCCTTCTAAAAGTTCCACAAACTCCCAAAACAGGCCCACCACCTGGGAACCAATGATTCACATGGTGGAGCTATAAGGGACAGTTCATGTTGAAGCTATAACATATGCAAAGAAGTTTAAAGATACACAAAATCACGGTAACTATTTTATAAATACATTATATGTTGGGAGTGTGTAGACAAGCATGAGAGAAATAGGCATGGAAGCTAGGAAGGAGATGGTTCTGAAGAAAGAAAAATGAGAGTAGGTCTGGGAAGAAGGAAGAAGGCCATATACAGGCATTCTCCTTAGAAAACTGGGGAGTGGATGATGTAAAGTGTTAGGACTTAATGGAGCTGGGAAGCAAATACAGTCATAGTCACTATCCTTAGGGTGTCTTTGGAGTCATGAAAGTATTTACAAGTTTGCCCCCAATTTTTAAAATATATTTAAAAAGCATAAATGCATATATAAAACATGCCAATATCAGGCATAGGGAAATATTTTCAAAAAGGAAGACATATAATAAAAACTAAAAGTAGTGGAAAATTCAGTTTTAACCCACTAGGAAAAAAACACAAGTCGAAATATGCAGATAGCCTTCTGAGTTGGCAGTTCAGCTGATGTTAACACCATCCACTGTTGACAGGAAACTTAAAGTAATTTAAATTAAATTAGAATTAGATTCGTGAAAGTTCTCAGATCAGGTTAAGGAGGGACACTGAGACAGTTTGCTGTGGGTAAATGGATGGAACTAGAAGATGTTAAGTGAAATAACACAGTCCCAGAAAAACAAACAATGAATGGTATCCCTCATCTGTGGATACTAGTGCCAAGTAGCTAGTTGTAAGGCAAACTGAGCAATGTTAATGTTATATTCCTCAGGATTGAAAACAACTGTGCTCTTATATTGTGAATCCCTTAACAGGTTCTAGAACTAAGCTACCATTTATTTTCAGACTTAGGAATTTTTGGTATTTGGGTAGAGGGTATGTATGCATATTTTAGAGTAATATAAAATCAAAAGAATGAGGAAAAAACTAGTTTGTCATGACATGTCTAACCACAGTATTTATTTTATGGGAGTGCTTCTTAGTATTTATACAAGGCTGCTTGAGCTTTTGTCCAAGCCTTTTCTAAAATACTATACAGTAGTTAAAAGTATCAGGCTGGTGTAACAGCCTTTCTGGATGCTTAACAACCATACTTAATGCCCATATCAATTTGGCCGAGGGTCTTAAGGGATAACTTTGTTCCTTGCCCTCAAAGGTCAACTAAGTCCCAGGGGACTACGCATTTCTTGAAATGTCCTGCAAATGTGAGTCACCAGTCTTCCTGTGCAGGGAGGTCTTGGAGATCCACTAATGGGACTTCAGCCAGTGCAGTTGGCCAGATCTATAAAGAGGAAAGCCTTCTCATGCTTCAAAAGGGAAGCCTGGTCTATCAAGGCCTGATTTGTCCCAAATTATGGAACTGGTAAATGAAAAGCCAAAAGGAGCCAGGGGCTCCTCCCTAAACATTTAAACCTGGAGACCAATCCTTAACTGAACCTTGAGAAAACAAAAACCTTGGTTAATCTGGGCTAACTGTGTGGCCTTAAACATCCAAGGGAAAGTATAACGCAGAAAATAATTAGTAGGAGCCTGAGAAATTTTGATTCAGGTATAAAACTTGAGATTTAGTAAAAAAAAAACAAAAAGTTAACAAAACACAAAAAAAGCACAGTTGTTTTCCTGTCTTACGTGCAATTCAATGCCCTGTGGCTGCCACGGCTTTTCCCAACCTTCACCATGGACCCCTCTTTTCAACCCTTCCATTATGGACTGAAGACCCATGTCTCTCCAAGAATCCTCCTCCTATACCGTTGCCTTGGGGACTGCTAACAATCCAGTTTTAGTGACTGACAACTACTGAGTTTTACATCCTCCGTCAGTATAAACTCGCATTTTGTTTAGGCTGATCCACAGTATGCACACACGCAATACCAGTCAATCAAGCACAGACAGGTTTACTGAACCTCATTTGTGACCATGGAAGGGAAAACCCCAGTGTTGAGCACAAGGGCAGACGTGGGCTGTTTGGGCTTGCCAAGGAGGAGCCTCAACAGACATCTTTCAGCCTTGTATATACTGACTGGAGGAGGGGTTTAACACCATAGTTAAACAGGTATAACCTGCAAGGTCGAATTAAAAAATTTTAGGCTTATTTTATGTCACTGTTCACATAAGTCGTACAGTTACTCAAAATGGTCTAGCATTCTAAAATGAGGGTTGTTGAGCAACTCCTTTCTTTCTCAGGCCCCTTTATCTGATTTTTAGTTTTCCGAAAGGGAAGTTGTACACCGGGAGCAAGGTACCAAAGCAGGAAATTAAGCTATAAGGATTACCAGCCCATCCAGACGGTCCTCTTTGGACTGCATGCAGCTGTTCAAGCAAGAAACTAATCGTCTCCTTTTAACCCAACTTATCTGTTTGGTTAAGAAATATCAAATTAGCAAAACTTGCAAGAAACATAAGTACATTTTTAAGTAGCATAGGTAACCCATGCATTTACCTGTGCCCATTTAATCAAACCTGACAAGGAGTCAGGTTCAAGCAGGAGAGGACTGAAAATTAACAACTCTGTATTTACAATCCTATTCAGGCCATAGTAAACCACAGCTTGAGTATGTTATATATATATATACCAATTTAACTTAGTACAGGTATTTTATCATTTTTACTAAACTTGAGGTGCTATGTGATATGTATACAAAGGTTGGACAAAAATGAACACTCCTTAAACAAACCTGACTACAAATTTAAGCCTTATTTATTATTGTCCTTTTTACCTGTCACAACAAACCCCTCAGACTTTTATCACTCGCATACTTTTTTATTATCTTTACATAAATCCTTACTAAAAACTACCTTTTTAACATTTTTTATATCTTTTTAACCCTTAATTGTGCAGATTGTTAAGTAATTAATATATATTTCCCGATGTAACAAGATAGAACAGTTATCTTCAAATACAAAGTTGAAAAATCACAGAAATGCTCAATAAAATATGAGCTCTTAGTTTTAAACATCTAAGACTGAACATCTCTATATCCACTCAGGCATGCAAATGGTCAACTTCACACAGCAACTCTTTTTTTTTTTTTTTTAAAAACTTTTTACTCTCTGGGCCGAAGACTATGTCTATGAGGATTCAAGTAGCCCTGTCGGCTTTCAGCAGCAGATTATAAGGCCTAAAGTCTGTCCCTCCTTCCAGATACAATTATCAAGTAAATCATTAGCATTAGATGCAAGCCTATTCATTTAAACAGCTCCATGAAACAAATATGTTAACTAGTTTCAAACCCAAAACTTTAGCACCTTGATGAAAACCTAAATTAGAGATGAAAACCTAATCAGAGTAAAATATAACCTTAAGTTTTATAACAGTATTCAGAAATTCTACAA
>VZQC01000119.1:564409-638224 GCA_009823505.1 Rhizomys pruinosus | reverse complement strand
TATATATATATATATATATATATATATATTTGAAATTATTTGAAGGAATCTGCCTCGAAATATCAAGAGTGTTCATCTCTGGGTGTAAAATTGATGATCTACTTATCTTTTCTTTCTGTTCTTTGTTTTCTTAATAATAATAAACACATTGACTTTCTAATAGAAAAGATATGAAAAAAGAAATAAGACTTGACTGATAAAAGACTTCTTATATATAAACCTTAATTATGAGAGAATGTCCACAAAATTTTTAAAAATGTTTATCAGCTCTCATGGGGGATTTTAACTTTCTCAGCTGTGAAGTAATTGAAATGATTCCACTACAGAAAATTAGCATTACTAAAGATTTATTTTTAAGAGGGAAAATATTTCCATCAGTATAAAGATCTAAGCACTGTAATAAATAGCTAATTCAAATCTGTAAAATAAATGTCAAGATTACAAAAAGACAAGTGGGCAAAAGACAAGATTGTTCCCATAAGGGGAGTACAATTAGTAACAAACAAAATCAAAGACGTGTAAATGAAAGCAGTCCTAAGATGACAATTTACATATTCTAAAAGAATAGAGAAAATGTTCCTGGTGGACAAGCTGCCCAGAAATGGACCCATATATTCATGTATAGACATATGTTCAGACACTTGTACCAAAAATGCCATCACTAAGAATTCACACTCCAGAAATAATTCGGCAAAATCCAAAGCTCCCACCGCCTCCCCCACCCCATCTCCTTGACTTCTAAATGCTAAAATGCCTGAGGCTCAGTCCTCTGGGGCCGCCAGGAACCAAGCCAGCCTGGGCTGTCCCTGAGAGGGATTTGGGGACACCAGGAACTCTGAGGTCAGGAAGAGGAGAGCAGTGAGAACAAGAGGGGCCACAAAAAGTGGTCAGGTGCCCCAGGTGAGCTGCCCTGGAGTCACACTAGGGACACTGTCACTGTGTACAGAGGTGACGATAGCTTGTCTGCTTGCCTATAATCAACTGAGAAAGGAAGGATTGCCTGCATCAGATTTGCCTGTGGGGGGGGCTGTCCTGATTGTTGACTGATCCTACTGTGGATGGTGACATTCTCTAAGCAAGGGTCCCCGAAGTGTTTGAGGGGAGAAAGCTAGCGTGAAGACACCGTGGGTGCCTTTACTCTCTCTGTTCTTGACTCAGGTGTGATGTTATTGGCAGCTTGAGTTCCCACCTTGCCTTTCCCTTGGTGATGGACTAGAACCTAGAATTGTAAGCCAAATAAACCCTTGACTTCCCTAAATTTCTTTTAGCCTGGGTGTTTGATTACAGCAACAAAAATGAACTAGAACACATTGCATGTTTAAAAATGGCAGATCGAAACATGTGGGAGGGTAGAGAATTTAGCATTGTAATGAGCAGAGTTTACTCCAGGTCATCTAAAAGAGGGGCTGGGTGGTGTAGGCTGGCTTAAACTGGTTCATTGTGGTCTCTGGAGGGCCTTATCTGAAACAAAGCAGCTTGAAGGGATGTACCCACTTCTCTCCCTGCCCCCATGCAAAAGCACAGATGTTGAGTCCCGAAGTCGCTGTCAAGGAGCCAACAGTCCCAGGTTTGGCCCAGAACAGATCTTACTGACAGCCTCCCACTTCCTGCCATGTTTATGCATTAGCTGTGAAAAACAGACAAGGGATGTTTCCTTTCTTCCTAAAACATGCAGTTTTGCGATAGGATGACAAAAAGGAATCGACCGCAGAGGCAAGGAGACCTGTGTTAACCTGTGCCCTCCTGACACCCACGTCCAAATTCCATGTCCTTGATCTGTGGGATCTGATCTTTGCTGTTTATGTATTTTTCACTCCCAGAGTCAGGTGAGCCTCTCATGGAGTGGAAAAGGCTCTCCCCAGAGTGGCATAGGACACACTCAAAGGAACTCTAGTGACAGCGCTATTTCTGTCTACCTGTCTCTGTCTACCTGTCTCTGACAGGGCCCAGAGGTGAAACTCCTCCCCCAGCCCTGCTCACTCAGAGCACAGCCTTGCTTAGCACCCATTCCTCCCCACAGCTTCCCAGGGATCATCTACAAGTTACAAGTTACTCAGGACATTGGAATTGAAACCGAAATTAGCAGGCCAATCTCAAGAGACCCAGGAATTCTGCCCCTGAGGTTGAAGAAATCCCCATTCCATGCAACCGGAAGTTAGCAGATTTCTCGGGAGGAAGTGTGTTAGATTTTAATCTCTGTGACTAACACTTGAGAGAAACTGTTTTTTGGTTTTTGGGTTTTTTTTAATTTTATTTATTTTTGTATGTGTATGAATGTACTGTCTGCATGTAGGTTTGTGCACCCGTGTCGCGCAATGTCTCGGAGGTCAGAAGAGGGCGTCGGATTCCCCGGAACTGGAGTTAAAGACAGTTCTCAACCGCCATGTGGGTGCTAGGGATTGAACCTGGGTCCTCTGCAAGAGCAGTCAGCGCTCTTAACCGCTAGGCCATCTCTCCAGCCCCCGAGAGAAACTGTTTTAAATGAGGACATTTATATTGGCACAGTTTCTTAGGGGTCATCCCAGGGTCCACCTGCTCTGCTGTTACCAGGCCTATAGTAAGGCAGACTATCATTCTGAAGGGGTGTGGGAGAACAAAGTCGTTCAAATGATGTGCAAGAAGCAGAGAGAGAAAGCCAGATGAGCCTGGCCTGTGGGCATGGCTGTGGGGGATTGTCATGATCATTATTTGATGTGGGAGGGCCCAAGCCACTGTGATGACACTGTTCCCTAGACAGGTGGTCCTGAGCTATCTAAGAAGCCAGCTAAGTGTGAGCTTCAGGCTCCTGCCACAATCGACTGCAGTAAGGGACTGTGACCTGGAAGTGGAGGCCCTCCCTAACCCTTTCCTGCCCTAGCCAGAGTGTTTTATCACAGCAATGAAAAGGAAACTGGAACTGGGTGCTTTGTTTTTTTTTGTTTTGTTTTGTTTTGTTTTGTTTTGTTTTGTTTTTGGTCTTTTCGAGACAGGGTCTCCCTGTGGCCCCAGGTGCCCTGGAACTCCCTCTGTAGACCAGGCTGGCCTTGAACTCACAAAGATCCGCCTGCCTCTGCCTCCCAAGAGCTAGGATTAAAGGCGTGCGCCACCACGCGCCCGGCGGGTGCTTTGTTTTTTAAACAAAAAGAACTATGTAACAACTTAGGCAGTTAATTTTACAATCAAGAACAGGAAACATAGAAACTGTCCTTTTTTAAGAAAAACTACAAATAAGTGTCTTTATTATTTAAATTAAATGGGCAGGAACAGAGAAAGGAAAGAAAGATGTAAGGACCAGGGGAAATAATGTGTTCAAGGACCGCAACGAAAAAAGCACCGAAAACTGGTGTGTGTGGTGCGGGGTCCTGTGAAGCACTCAGCTCACAGCTTCTCTCATTCTTCACCCTACAAGCCCTATGTGGAAGTTATTAAACATCCCCTCGCTTAATGGAGCCAAAAAGGGAAGAACCAGCTTGGATCCCAGTTCCAGGAGATCACAGAGTCTCCACCCAAGAGACAAAAATGGAAGGACGGGACACTCACCTGGCTAGCCTCAGAAATCTGTGGCAAAATACTTCCTTCTAACTCCTTAATCATAGGAATTATGGATAAAGTTTGTGCTTCCTTGGATAACAATGAATTGCAGCCGGGCCTCCTTGGGTATCTGATTGGGGCATTCATTGCCCTTAGGGGACTGTAAACTGTGGCTTATAGATAAGTCATAGTACAATATACAAACTTGGTCCTATCACGGAAAAGTTCCACTGACTTCTCTTGTGCTTTGGATTGTTAATTTCCTTCCCATCTTCACCCTTGTTTCAACATTCATTTATCCATGTGTATTTATGGGGCATCTAGGTATAGTGCATCCTACTTGTCTGCTTATTAATGTCTGTTTTTAGCCAGGGGTGATGGGTCTTGCCTTTATTCCCAGTACCCAGAAGGCAGAGGCAGGCAAATCTAGATCAATGCCAGCCTGGCCTACACAGTGAGTTCCAGGCCAGCTAGAGCTACAGGGAAACATTGTCTCAAAAAAAACATTTTTTTAAATCATCTATTTTAAATGTTTTATTACATTTATTTATTGTGTTTGTGTAGGGGGGGTGTCGCATGCTACAGTGTTCATGTGTGGTGGTCGGGGGCAACTTCTGGGGATCAGTTCTTTCATTCTATCCTGTGAGCTCTAAGGACTGAACTCAGGTTGTCAAGCTCGGCAATGAATACCCAGTAAGCCAAAAGTCTATTTTATATCTGACTGAGTCCCAACTTTACCTTTAAATTTTCTCTCTTAATGGAAATACCAAAGCATCCAGCTTCTTATATTTTTGAAGATTTTATTACATTTATTTACTTAAGAATATGCATGTGTAGCCTGTCAGAGGACAACCTGTGAGAGTCAGTTCAGTCCTTCCTCCATGCAGGTCCCAGGGATCAAACTTAGGACTTCAGGCTTGATATCTTTCCCTGTTGAACTATCTCAATGGCCCTCACATGCTGCCTTTTTAAGGTCCCCAGGCGTCATCTCTCCGGATGGCTTCAAGGGAAATCAGATGCCCAGGTGGCACTGGAGCCAGGCATTTGACAGTACAGCCCACTTCCTGTCAAACACAAAGCTAAGCAGGCCTTTACTCTGAGTCTCTCCTGTGGACTAGTCTTTATAAACTATAAATTGTATAATTTCACCACACTCCACTGTCTCTTTTTCTACCTGCCAGCTCTCATGCACTATTTTATGACTTACGTAAGTTAAATAGCTGAGAAAAGGCTGAGGAACTTTAACAATAGGTAGTTGATATATGTCTCTATATACAGAATGTAAAAGCATGACAGAATTCCTTAGATAGATGGAAATCTCACAAATAATTCCTACTCTACTTGTAAAAGTGTTTTCGTTATATGGACTTTGGAGTCAGGCATATATAGATCAAATCCCTCTCCCAACTTACTGCATTGAGGATTTGGACATTTCTGCAATCTGTTTACCCTTCATTTCTGTCTGTATGTGGAGGGATAATGGTGCCTGCACTCAGGGACTCTTGCTGAAGTTTAGATGCATTCACACAAGGACTCTGGCTTTGTGTACACACTTCTGAAGTTATCTCCAAGTTGTCAGACCCTGGCGTTAGCCCCTCAGCCTTCCTGGGAACCAATGACTAACTTCAAATTGATTACTAAGAAGGAATGAACGGGAACTAAGTCATCACTTCTTGCAGCTGTAAATTTCAAGGTGCTAAACTTAGAAAGCTTCTGTGAGACGTAAAGTCACCTGATGGGAAGGTAAACTGTCACAGAAAGGCACGGGCCATTTCAATATGACAAGCGTCCCAGCCCCGTGAGGACTGTGTCCTCCCAGGTTGCTCCATGTCAGGAGCACAGGGATCTAGAGAGAGAGCCGACTCACTGCTAGCTGTCTCTGAAGCTGTATTCTAAGTTGGTGACCATCAGCCAGCAACTGGTAATTCCAGTTTCGGAAGGACTCAACACCCCACACATGCAGGTGTAGCAGGTACCCCAAAAATTCTACAAGGAACCCTCCCTGTTTTGGACCAAGGAAAAGACCCTTAGCAAGCTGCTGCAGCAATCACTGTACAAAGCCAGCTGAAATCTACTTCCTTTTGCATCCAAGTATAGTAAGAAAAGGGAGGAAAAATGGTTTTCCATTCTCCTGGGACTGTTAAAATAATAAAATACACGACTGGTACCGAAGGATCTAGAAACTGCTGAAGCTTTTGTTCTGTTCTCGCCAAGTGTTCCACAGCCTGCAGCTGGAGTCCACATGGGGGTATCGGTGAGCCCCCCACCTGGGAGGGTTACAGATGAGCTTAGGAGAGCTCTCAGACCCTCTGTCCTCACTGCAAGACTCTGCAGCTTGAGAAGCAGATTGTCGGAGCTTGCAGGGACATTGAGTCCTTATGTCCACACTATCTCAGGCCCAAGACAGGGAACAAGGAATCCCTGAGCCTCAGTTTACTTACTTGTCAAATGGAAGAGATACTTGCTGCCTCGTTCTGAAATCAAATCATTTGACTCTGCAGGTGATGGCAACTTAGTCTTCACTGTTCCATGTGATAGACTGGGAAACCAAGGCAGAAAGAGACTACAGTATTTACCTCACCTCACACAACCAAGGCAGAGCTGATGCAACGGCACACCTAATCACTAGTGCGATCATCCTGGATGAATAAATAACTGGTCAAAATATTCAAAATGGGCTGCCAAGATGGATTAGAGGGTAAAGGAACTTGCCACTAAGCCTGATGACCTGAGTTCCATCTCAGAGCCCACATGGTAGAAGGTGAGAGCTGAGTCCTACAAGTTGTCCTCTGATTTACATATGTACACACACACACACACACACACACACACACACACACACTAAAATAAAATAATGTAAAAAGCTTTTAAATCTCCAAACACCTCGTTCTTTCAAATCGTCTCTGCAATCTTGTTTTCCCTTCATTTGTTTGCACATCCTTTTTAGTTTCCTAACACAGATAAGGAAGAGGTTAAACTCCAGTCCAGTTTGTTTCCAAGTGAGGACACATCCCCCGTCAGCACACATGAATGAGATTTCCCTTCTTGCTTTGCTGTGTTTTGCTTATCTTTGCTATCATCCCACATGATACGAGAAAGTCCACCCAGAGTTATCAGTGAGCCAACCAAAACTTGGTCATTCCCACAGGGTTATTCAAGGCAGCCTGGCACCAGGCAAGAATGGGAAAGGGTAGAACCAGGTTGGGATGGCAGAGTGGTCAGTAAAGTACTTGCCACATTTGCATGAGGATCTGAGTTTAACCCCTGGGACCCATGTAAAAAGGTAGGGGTGGTGACCTGTAACCCCAGTGCTAGGGAGGGAAAGACAGTCCAACCCTGGGGCTCAGTGGCCAATTTAACTGAATCATTGAACTCCAGGTAAAACTGAGAGATCCCATCTCAACAACCAAGACTCCTGAAGATGACACCCAAGGTTGACTTCTGGGCATACGCACACACATACATCTGTACATACACCCATACACATATGACCATACACACGCACGAAAAGAGACAAGGTAGAATCATTGTCCTATGGCATGACCCAGCAAGCTGTAAATTTCATTTTGGAAGTGGAGGAGGGGAGGTCTAAGAAAGTCTGGCTCTGTCCCATCGTGGGCCAGCCCTGCAGGGACTAAAGGCTTGTGGATGTTAGAACTGATCCCAGACCCAAATGTCATGATGTCCCCACTTGTTCAGCCTTTTCCTGGGGAAACACTGCTTTATGCCAGTTCTTTTTTTTTTTTTTTTAAGGATTCATTTTTTAATATAATATTTTTATTGATGTTTTGTGTATTTCAGACATAATTTTTCAGTTTAATTTAGACATATTACCCTTTCCCTTCCTCCCACCACACCCCAAATCATGCATTCTGCCATCTTTCAGTCTTTTTTTGTTGTTGTTTAGTAATTCACATTTTCCTCCTTTAATTTTATATTACTCTAAAATATGAATAGATACCTTCCACCCATATACAGTAATTACAGAGTCTGAAAATAAGTGGTGGGTCAATTCTAGAGCATTGTAACAACATAGTTGCTTTCAGATAAAGGAAATATAACAATAATGTTGTTCACCTTGCCTTTCAACTGGGGATTTGGTGTTAGCATCCACAAATTCGCCATTTGTTTTTCTGGGACTGTGTTACTTCACTTAGCATAATGTTCCATCCATTTACCTGGAAGGTTCATGATGTCATCTTTCTTTATGGCTGAAGTACTCCATTGTGTAGATATACCACATTTTTGTCATCCACCCGTCTGTTGAGGGGCATTTGGGTTGGTTCCAGCTCTTCACTGTTGTGAAGAGAGCTGCAGTAAACATGGATGTGCATGTATCTTTGCAGTAGGATGAGTCTTGTGGGTATATTCTCAGGAGTGGTATGGCTAGGTCAGGTGGTAGGCTCATTTTGAGTCTTTTAAGGGTTCTCCACACTGCTTTCCATAGTGGTTGTACAAGTTTACATTCCCACCATCAGTGGATGAGTGTCCTTTCCCCACAACCTCTCCAGCATCTGTTGTCTTTTGTTTTCTTGATCTTAGCTAGCTGTACTGGAGTGAGATGATATCTGAGAGTGGTTTTAATTTGCATTTCCTTAATTATTAATGATGTTGAACACTTTTTAAGATGTTTCTCAGCCATCTTTAATTCCTCACTGGTAAAGTCTCTGTTCAGCTTTTTACTCCATCTTTTGAGTAGGTCATTTGTTTTCTTCTTTGTTTTTTGAGTAGTCTATATTCTGGACATTAATGCTCTGTCAGATGTATCTAGTGAAGATTTCCTCCCACTCTCTGGGTTTTCTCTTCACTTCCTTGATTGTTTCTTTCGCTGTACAGAAGCTTTTGAGTTTGATGAGGTCCCATTTGTCAACTGTTGACCTTATTTCCTGTGCAGCTGCTGTCTGATTTAGAAAGTCTTTTCCTATGCCTATGCCTTGTAGGTTGTTGCCAACTTTTTCTTCTATCACCTTCAGGATTTCAGGTTTCATGTTGAGATCTTTGATCCACTTGGAGTTGATTTTTGTACAGAGTGAGAGGTAGGGGTTTAATTTTGTTCTTCTACAAATGGTGATCCAGTTTTGCCAGCAGCATTTGCTGAAAATGCTATCCTTCCTCCATTGAGGTTTTTTTGCCCCTTTGTCAAATATGAGGTGTTTATGCCAGTTCTTAATCTATTCATTCTCAACCGTGATTCTGGATGATTGTTTTGATTCCTCTTCTGTTAGAACACTAACAAGAGCTTCCAATATGAGGTCAGATGCTCCTTCTGAATATAAACTCTTCCTGTGGAGGTAGCTCAGTCCACAAAATGTCTGCTTTGAATGCACAAGGACTTGATTTCAACCCCTAGAATCCACATAAAAATAGTTCGGACCTCTCAGGCTCAATTGCCAGCCAGCCTAGCCACATCAGTAAGTTCTAGGTTCAGGGAGAGATCCTGTCTCACAAAAAAGGAAGGGCACTCCTGAGAAACTGCAGCTGAGGGTGACCTCTGACTGACACAGACGTACACCTGCACACACTCAAACACACAAATTGTTTCTTTAATCAGCAAACTTCACCATGGTTCCTGGGCCTCCCTCTGAGTTTCACCCTCTCTAGCCCTATGGAGGATTCATATCCTGTCTTCTGATTGCTTCTCTTATCACTTGTGACTGGACCTTCAGGTCACCCAACACCAGTCTCTTGAAATGGCTATTTTTTTAAGAAGCTCTTGAAATTAAATGAGAAATGAAAAAATTATAAAAGCCTAATTATAAAAAATTATTTTACAAACCAGAGTGCAGTGTTACAGAAATTAGAATGGTCTTTGAGGAACTGGAAGAAACCACTAGTCACTTACGGATAATGATGGCAGACATCACAGAAGTTTGGGCCTGCTCACTGCTGTCCATGGGAAAAGAAGATTCCTCAGAAAACTGCCCGACAGGGGTGGGGAAAATAGCTCAGTTAAGAACAGTGCCAGTGGAGCATGCTCGAAGCCTGGGCTTCCATCTCCAGTACTGTGTACACTTGGCACGTGTGATCCCAGCATTCAGCGGTGGAGACAGGAGGGTTCCTGGAGCTTGCTGGACAGATAAAGTCTAGTCAGATCAGTGAGTTGTAGGTACAGGAAGAGACCCTGTCTCAAAAAATATAAATAAATAAGGTGGAGAAAGATTGAGGAGAACACTAAATGTTCACATCTGGCCTCAATACACACACACACACACACACACACACACACATACACAGAGGCATATAAAATGTGTACACAAGCAATAATAATAGTAATCCCACTTCCACATTTATTATTAGGATTGCTGAGGACTTTACATTCAATCAAATTGGATAGATATTCTGGTGGTTTGAATGAGTGTCCCCCATAGGCTTTAAGTATTCAGACATTTTGTCTCCAGTTGGTGGCACTGTTCTTGGAGGTCTTAGAAGGTGTGGCTGTGCTGAAGGAAGTATGTCATTGTGGGTGGGCTTAGTGAGTTTAACAAGCCTTGCAGTCTCCAGTATCTCTCTCTGCTTCCTGTGCTCATTGTGAGATGTGACCCTGGGCTTGCTGCTCCAGCTCCAGCCGCCATGCCTCTCACCACAATGGACTCTGATTCCCTTGAACCGTCAATCATTAGCTCAAATAAACTCTTCCTTTTATAAGTTCCCTTGCTCATGGTGGTTTTTCACAGCAACAGAAAAGTATTTGGTACCAGAGAGTGGACTTTTGGCTGTGAAGAACCTGACCATGTGGATGTTTGGAGAAATGTGGAAGACTTTGGAACTTTAGGCTAGAAAAGCTGTTGACTACTCTAAGCAGAGCTTAATGGGCCATTCTAGTAGAAGCCTGGAAGAAAGTATTGTTGCAAAAAATGTAGTTCTAGAGGAAAATAACGACTTAGGCAGCAACTGGGATATTTTGATAAAGAGTCTGGCAGCAGTTTGCCCGCAGCCCAAATGCTTGCCTGATGCTGAGTTGAAAAGCAATGGACTAATGTCTTTGGCAGAGGATATTTCAAGACAGCCTAGTGTAGAAATGGTGGCATAGCTATTAATGGTGACTATTGTACAGATCTACAGTGAAGAAGAGCAGATGGGGCAGAAAGAAATGCAGAATGTACAGTTTGGATCTGAAAACTGCACTAGGAAGATTAAAGGTGGGGCCAAGGCATGTGAAGGAAAGGTTCCTTTTGATAAGGAGATAAAGTGATTAAAGAGAGGCCTAGCTATTTATAAGTAAACAGTGGAAAAAGTGACATTAAAGTGATTAAGGAGAGGCCTCAAGATTTACAAGTAAACAACAGAAACAGTACCTTCAGGGCAAGACCACACCCAGCTAAGCCTCCAATTGTTGAAAGGAAAATACTGAAAGCATTTTCTACTCCAAGTCCAGGGCAGAGAAAATTTGCAAATGTGGTTAAAGTAGGAGAGAGTCCATCCTGAACTTGCAACCAAATTCAGCAATTTCATTCACGTAGTGCTGGCTTTAGAGGCATGAAGGATGCAAGAGTGAAGGGGTCATGAGTTCTTCCTCCATGGTTTCAGAGAGCCACAGAGGCCAGGCAGAGTGCAGCAGGGCGTCCCTGAATAAAGAAGGCCCTGATAGGGACCATTGCGTGAAGCTGTGAATGTGAAGCCTGGTTGGCAGCGGAGACCCCAAGAAGACATTCAAGATGCCAGAGACTGTTAGATATTTGCCAAGGAAAGCTGCATACAGGGAGTGGTACCAGCCTAAGAAAGAGATGTGTGTTGCAAGCAAAGCTGGAAGAGCTGAGCCATCTAAGCCCTTTGGAAGTAACGTCCCAGAAGTTGCACATGGAGCTACTGGACTTGGTGTTTGTCCTGCTGGTTTTCGGTATTGTTTTGGTCCAGTATTTCCTCACTATGCCTCTATTCCTCCCTTTTGGAATGGGAATGTGTATTCAGTTCCACTGTATGTTAGGAGTATGTAATCTGTCTTTTGATTTTACAGGAGCTTACAGTTGAGAGATTAGCCTGAGTCTCAGAATAGACTTTGGGCTGAAGACTTTTGAATAGAGACTTGTAAAGACTATGGGGACTTGTAAGGTTGGACTAAATGCATTTTGCATTTTATATGGTCAGGAGCCTATGGGGGCCAAGGAGTGGAATGTGGTGGTTTGAATGAGTGTCCCCCATAGGCTTTAAGTATTCAGACATTTTGTCTCCAGTTGGTGGCACTGTTCCTAGAGATCTTAGAAAGTGTGGCCATGCTGAAGGAAGTATGTCATTGGGGGCAGGCTTAGTGAGCTTAACAAGCCTGCAGTCTCCAGTATCTCTCTTGACTTCCTGTGCTCATTGGGAGATGTGACCCTTGGCTTGCTGCTCCAGCCCCAACCACCCTGCTTCCCGCCACAATGGACTCTAATTCCCTGGAACCGTCAATCATAAGCTCAAACTCTTCCTTTTATAAGTTCCCTTGCTCATGGTGGTTTATCACAGCAACAGAAAAGTGACTAATACAGATATTAATCTCAGTGTACAGCTGAAGAAAGCTGAAGTCCCAAACAGTAATGTCTTACCCAAGGTCACCCAGTTAATATGTAAGTAGTAAGTAAGACCAGAGATTGGAATCTGGATCTGACTGTTCAGCCTTGACTCTTGGCCATGGTGTACATTGCCCAGAGTAAGTCACTGTGATTTGCTGGACCTCTTTTATGAACAAGGTGCTCAGCTGGACCCCCTGCATATTGATGTCTAATGCTCAGGGTGCACTTGTGTCTGCAGAAGTGTCAATCTCAGTCCAAAAAATTCTGACATACAAGTATCTTCATTTTCTTCAGTTCATTCTTGGGTGCTCCTGAATTCTTTCTCTCCACCTTTCTCCCAGCTATGGTTCTGGACTGGACACAGCACCAGGCTCAAGTTGAGGTGACACTGCCCAGCTTTCCCTCATCAGCTCACACAGGTGGTCAGTGAGTGTCCATTCTACCAGGAAATTGCCCAATTACCATTGTGATGGTTAGCTTTAAAATTACCTGGGAAGAGAGTTTCAATTGAGGAATTATTCAGAGCAGGTTCACCTTGGGCTTATTTGTTGATTGATTAGGGAGACCCAGCTCATTGTGGGTGCCAGTGTTCCCTAAGCAGGGGGTCCTGAACTACTACATATATATTATATATATAATATATATCTAAAATATTATATATATATATATATATATATATGACAAAAGAGAGCAAACTGCAAATAGCAAGCAGGCATTGGGGATCCATCCACTTCTCTCTGCTCTTGACTGTGGATGTGATGAGACTGGCTACTTGAGTTTTGGCTTTGACTTCCCCTCAGTGAGGGACCGCAACCTTGAACTATAAGGCAAGTAAACTTTTTCCTCATCTAAGTTGCTTTTGGTCTAGGTGTTTTACCACAGAAACAGAAATGAAACCAAGATAGGCATGGACAGCTCAGTGAGCTTCCAACACCAGGCCAGGAGTGTCTTTTGAACATCTTCCGGCACACAGGTCATTTTCTCTCTAGATTTTTACCTTTTCACAGGGTTTTGACAAAGCAAGGGACAATTCCTTCTGCTCTCTACCTCAAGGTCAAGTCTTCCTTTCCCAAATGGCTCAAAGTCCAAGAAATGATCTTTCCAGTGATTGGAAGGCAGGAGTTTCTTTCTCCCTTTAAAACAATTTAACCCAGCTTTGATTCTCCGTGTTCTGTGATTCAAGTATGTTGTACCTTCAGCAATAGGGTGAGAGTCAGCTTTCTTCAGGGGTGTGACCCCTGGGAGGCTATCCGTGCTCTGGTAGATGGTCCTACACCCACGCACATGCAATTTTCACTAAGTGGACTCAACAATTTTTTATATGAAGTTGGGACAGAATACTGGGGAGGAGAGATAGAGGAGAAATTGGAGATGATGGAAAGAGGGTGAATTGGATCAAAATAATGCATTATATGAACTTCCCAAACACACACACACACACACACACACACACACACACACACATTTTAAGCCTTTTGTTGGTTAGAAGTCACCTGTCTGGGATCTCATGTTTTATGAAGACAGAAGCTTTGTGGATTTCTTTTATTTTGCCCCTTTTACATGGAATAAAGAAGGGGGACAAGCTGGGGGGAGGTGGATATCTTACAATATTATCCCAGGCTCATGTCCTCCCCACTTTAGAGATGAGATGGTGAGTGCCACTGGTGTTAATAAGCATTTTGCACAGCTAGCAGATAGCAGAGCTATGATCTCGGGTTCTAGAAGCGTCATGCTCACAGTCTATGATCCTCTTGACTCCTGGGAGCCTCCTTGGGTTGCTTCAAAGTAAAACAACAGATCTTGAGCCTTAAAATCATCACAGGAGGGCTGGAGAGATGGCTCAGTGGTTAGGAGTAGCAGCTATTCTTGCAGAGGACCAGGGTTTGATTCCCAGCACCCACATGACAGCTAACAACCATCTGTAACTCCAGTTCCAAGGGAATCTGACTTTCTTCTGACTCCACAGGCATCACACAACATGGGTGCACATAGGCAATATGCTCATACACATAAAATACAAATAATAAATAAAATATTTTTTTGGTCTTTTCGAGTCAGGGTCTCCCTGTAGCCCCAGCTGTCCTGGAACTCACATTGTAGACCAGGCTGGCCTTGAACTCACAAAGATCTGCCTGCCTCTGCCTCCCAAGTGCTAGGATTAAAAGTGTGCACCACCATGCCCGGCTAAATAAAATACTTTTAAAACCATCACAAGAACATGGGACCTGGTAATGAGATGGGTAAGAAAATCTCGGGCAGAGAGGGAAGCTGGCAGCACCCTAAGAGAGGATAGACACAGTCATCCTTGTCCCTGTCCAGGAAAACTTCAGAGAGTATCAACTGGCAGGAGACAGTAATAGAGGAAGAATTTGGAGTATAGCGACTAACAGAACAAAAAGAACTAGAACAACTTGAGGTCTCTTCCCTTGTAGAAAGTGGTGAGAAAGTGTACTAGAGTTGGGGCAGAAATTCAGAGGCATGTGGAGCTCACTGTATTTGGTGAGCTGACCTAGAGAGTGAGGTGGAGGTGATCACTGTCAGTACCCAGGAAAGAAGGGAGGAGAGCGGGCTCAAGGGTAAGAAGCTCAAGGCCTACAGTCAGATGGAGAGAAAAAGTAGAGCTTTCAGATCCTGCTTAGCCACAAAGGATGGGAAAGAGCCAGCCAGAAATCCAGGGCAGAAGCCCTTGCTCAGGAATCTTGCATCTCATCAAATAGTCCCCATGTTGCAGGAAGGAGGCAGAATCGCAGAGCACATAGCTAATCTTTGGGTTGGGATTAAGAACACCTATATCTCTTGATGGCTTCAGAGGTGTGTGTGTGTGTGTGTGTGTGTGTGTGTGTGTGTGTGTGTGTGGTATCTGTGTGTCTATCTGTCTGTCTGTCTGTCTGTCTGTGTCTGTATGTCTCTGTGTGTGTGTGCACACATGTATGTGGAGACCAGGAGTTGACATTGGATGTCTTTTTCAATCACTTTCCACCTTGATTTTTGAGACTGAATCTACCACTGGGACCTAGGCTCACCAAGTAGACTAGGCCGGATGGCTGGTAAGCTCAGGGGTCCTCTTGTCTCCATCTCCGCAGCACTGGAATTACAGGTGCATGCCCAGGCCTGGCTTTTTTTAAACGTGCGTGCTGAGGATCAATTTCAGGTCCACGTGCTTGTACAGCAAGCACTTCACTCACTGCGCTGTCTCCCCAGTCTTTTAAGTCAGTCTTTAGAAGGCAATTCCCAGAAGGCAACTAACTGCCTACTCACCATTTCCACCACCTACTGGGGGTTCTAAGAGCCATCTCGGACTCCACAAGGCTAGAAGTGAATTCCCAATCTCCCCTACTGGGCCTGGCCCCCTCACAGCTCCATGTCTCAGCTGATGGCAACCCCAGTAATCAGCTTACTTGAACCACAACCTTGAGGTTATTCTTTACCCCTCTCTTTCTCCCACCTCCCTCCCACATCCCAGCAGTCCAAATATTCTTCTGGCTCCACGTCCAGAATTTATCCAGCCCCCACTGAATGCCACTGGCACCAGCCATGACGGAAACTCTCTGGGTCAACTGCAATAGCTTCACCCTTGTTTGTGTGCAAATTAGTTTATCTTCTAAAAACACAACACAAATTGTGTTACTTTTCTGCTCCGAATGTCTCCCCATGTCTCTTATGTACAAGCCACAGACTGATGGTCGGTGCCCCTGCTCACTGGCATCCTTTTCTGAGTAGAGCACACCAGATATGCTCCAACCTCAGGACCTTTGCCCTAACTGTCCAAAGCTCCCCACACACATACAACTCACAGGAATGTCTCTTTCACTTCCCTCAATCCTCATGTCTAAGTTCAACAAGATTCACACTGACCACTATATTTAAAATCACCACCTTCTTCACTATCCATGGTATTAATCAATTTATTAATTTATTAGTTTATTGAAACAGAATCTCATCTAGCACAGACTAGTCTTGAACTTCTGATCCTCCTGCCTCAACCTCCCTTGTACTGAGAGTATAGGCATGGGCCACCCTAGAGCAAGTACTTTACCAACTCAGCCAAGTCCCCAGCCACACAGTTCTTACTGTAGTCTGCCATTACATCGTTTGCCTAACTTATAACTCATCTCACCTCCACTGGAACAAAGTTCCACAAGAACTAGAGTCCTCAACGGGTTTATTCACCAGTATATCTCAAAAGACAAGAACAGTCCTCACAGTGCCCGCCTTCCAGTAGCATTCAGTATACTGCATATATTTATATATATATATATATATATGAAAAAATGAAAATTTTCCTCAGCTATTTTGCAGGAAAAAAAAAACTACCTGGTTCTTTGAGTACTTTCACTCCTCTCTCCACATTCCAGGGATCCTTGTTTTCCTCCAGACAATATACCAGGATAGGTTTAGATGTAAGAAGACCTGTGATTGAGAAAAAAGCAAATTACCCTTGTGAGATTCTGTAGAAGGTAGTGAGATTTTTAATAAAATACTGTGTTCAGTTGACAGCACACATAAAAACAGCTTCCTCTATTTTATTCATTTTTTTATATTATAATATATATATAAAATTATGCAGTATACTTAATGCTACTGGAAGGGGGCGGCACTGTGAGGACTGTTCTTGTCTTTTGAGATATACTGGTGAATAAACCCGTTGAGGACTCTAGTTCTTGTGGAACTTTGTTCCAGTGGAGGTGAGATGAGTTTATAAGTTAGGCAAACGATGTAATGGCAGACTACAGTAAGAACTGTGTGGCTGGGACTTGGCTGAGTTGGTAAAGTACTTGCTTCTAGGGTGTGGCCCATGCCCTATACTCTCAGTACACAAGGGAGGTTGAGGCAGGAGGATCAGAAGTTCAAGACTAGTCTGTGCTGGATGAGATTCTGTTTCAATAACTAATAAAATTAATAATTGATTAATACCATGGTAGTGAAGAAGGTGGGTGATTTTTAAATATAGTGGTCAGTGTGAATCTTGTTGAACTTAGACATGAGGATTGAGGGAAGTGAAAGAGACATTCCTGTGAGTGTATGTGTGTGGGGAGCCTTTTGGACAGTTAGGGCAAAGGTCCTGAGGTTGGAGCATATCTGGTGTGCTCTACTCAGAAAAGGATGCCAGTGAGCAGGGGCACCGACCATCAGTCTGTGGCTTGTACATAAGAGACATGGGGAGACATTCGGAGCAGAAAAGTAACACAATTTGTGTTGTGTTTTTAGAAGATAAACTAATTTGCACACAAACAAGGGTGAAGCTATTGCAGTTGACCCAGAGAGTTTCCGTCATGGCTGGTGCCAGTGGCATTCAGTGGGGGCTGGATAAATTCTGGACGTGGAGCCAGAAGAATATTTGGACTGCTGGGGTGTGGGAGGGAGGTGGGAGAAAGAGAGGGGTAAAGAATAACCTCAAGGTTGTGGTTCAAGTAAGCTGATTACTGGGGTTGCCATCAGCTGAGACAGGGAGCTGTGAGGGGGCCAGGCCCAGTAGGGGAGACTGGGAATTCACTTCTAGCCTTGTGGAGTCCGAGAGATGGCTCCTTAGAACCCAGTAGGTGGTGGAATGGTTTGAGTAGGCAGTTAGTTGCCTTTGGGATTTGCCTTCTAAAGACTGACTTAAAAGACTGGGGAGAGGCAGCGCAGAGTGAGTGAAGTGCTTGCTGTACAAGCACGTGGACCTGAAATTGATCCTCAGCACGAACGTTAAAAAAAAAGCCAGGCGCGGCATGCAACCTGTAATTCCAGTGCGCGCGAGGATGGGAGACAAGAGGACCCCTGAGCTTACCAGCCATCCGGCCTAGTCTACTTGGTGAGCCTAGGTCCCAGTGGTTAGATTTGACGTCTCCAAAATCGGTGGGGTCTTGGAAGAAGCTCCATTCCATCCGTCCACTACAGCACACACAAACAAAGAAAAGACAGTGCACCACGACAACAGAAGAAATGAAACAGAAAATCAAAAAAAAAAAAAACCACACAAACAACACATAACACCACACACAACACCACAAAAACCACAAACACTCTCGGAAGGCCATCCAGAGATATATGTGTTCTTAATCCCAACCCAAAGATTAGCTATGTGCTCTGCGACTCTGCCTCCTTCCTGCAACATGGGGACTATTTGATGAGATGCAAGATTCCTGAGCAAGGGCTTCTGCCCTGGATTTCTGGCTGGCTCTTTCCCATCCTTTGTGGCTAAGCAGGATCTGAAAGCTCTACTTTTTCTCTCCATCTGACTGTAGGCCTTGAGCTTCTTACCCTTGAGCCCGCTCTCCTCCCTTCTTTCCTGGGTACTGACAGTGATCACCTCCACCTCACTCTCTAGGTCAGCTCACCAAATACAGTGAGCTCCACATGCCTCTGAATTTCTGCCCCAACTCTAGTACACTTTCTCACCACTTTCTACAAGGGAAGAGACCTCAAGTTGTTCTAGTTCTTTTTGTTCTGTTAGTCGCTATACTCCAAATTCTTCCTCTATTACTGTCTCCTGCCAGTTGATACTCTCTGAATGTTTTCCTGGACAGGACAAGGATGGGACTGTTGTCTATCCTCTCTTAGGGTGCTGCCAGCTTCCCTCTCTGCCCGAGATTTTCTTACCCATCTCATTACCAGGTCCCATGTTCTTGTGATGGTTTTAAAAGTATTTATTTGCCGGGCATGGTGGTTCAACACGTTTAATCCCTAGCACTTGGGAGCAGAGGCAGGGCTAGATCTTTGTGAGTCAAGGCCAGCCTGGTCTACCATGTGAGTTTCCAGGACAGCTGGGGCTACAGGTGAGACCCTGACCGAAAGACCAAAAAATATTTATTTCTTATTGTATTTTGTATGTTGAGCATATTGCCTATGTGCACCCCAGTGTTGTGTGATGCCTGTGGAGTCAGAAGAAAGTCAGATGTCCTTTGAACTGGAGTTACAGATGGTTGTTGCATGCATTGGGGTGCTGGGAATCAACCCTGGGCCGCAAGACTAGATGCTATCCTAAACCAATGAGCATCTCTCCAGCGCCCTCCTGTGATGATTTATAGGCTCAAGATCTGCTTGTTTTACTTTGAAGCAACCCAAGAGGGCTCCCAGAGTCAGAGGATCATAGACTGGACATGACGCTTCTAGAACGCCGAGATCATAAGCTCTGCTATCTGCTAGCTGTGCAAAATGCTTATTAACACCAGTGGCACTCACCATCTCATCTCTAAAGTGGGGAGGACATGAGCCTGGGATAATATTGTAAGATATCCACCTCCCCCCAGCTTGTCCCCCTTCTTTATTCCATGTAAAAGGGGCAAAATAAAAGAAATCCACAAAGCTTCTGTCTTCATAAAACATGAGATCCCAGACAGGTGACCTTTCTAAACACCAACAAAATGCTTAAAAGTGTGTGTGTGTGTGGTTGTGTGTGTGTTGGTGTTGTTTGAAGTTCTATACTGCATTATTTTGATCCAATGCACCCTCTTTCCATCATCTCCAATTCATCCTCTATCTCTCCTCCCCAGTATTCTGTCCCAACTTCATATAAAAAATTGTTGAGTCCACTTAGTGAAAATTGCATGTGCGTGGGTGTAGGACCATCTACCAGAGCACGGATAGCCTCCCAGGGGTCACACCCCCTGAAGAAAGCTGACTCTCACCCTATTGCTGAAGGTACAACATACTTGAATCACAGAACAGTGAGATCAAAGCTGGGGTAAATTGTTTTAAAAGGGAGAAAGAAACTCCTGCCTTCCAATCACTGGAAAGATCATTTCTTGGACTTTGAGCCATTTGGGCCAAGGAAGACTTGACCTTGAGGTAGAGAGCAGAAGGAATTGTCCTCTTGACTTTTTCAAACACCCTGTGAAAAGGTAAAAATCTAGAGAGAAAATGACCTGTGTGCCGGAAGATGTTCAAAAGACACTCCTGGCCTGGTGTTGGAAGCTCACTGAGCTTGTCTCATGCCTATCTTGGTTTCACTTTCTGTTTCTGTGGTAAAACACCTAACCAAACAACTTAGATGAGAAAAAGTGTACTTGCCCTTATAGTTCAAGTTTGCGGTCCTCACTGAGGGGAGTCAAAGCCAAAACTCAAGTAAGCCAGCCTCATCACATCCACATCCAGAGAGCAGAGAGAATGATGGATCCCACAATGCCTGCTGATATTTGCAAGTTTTGCTTCGTTTTGGTCATTATATATATATATATATATATACATTTTTAGATAGATCTATATGATATAATATATATGTAGTAGTTCCAGGCCCTCCCTGCTTAGGGAACACTTGGCACCCACAATGAGCTGGGTTCTCCNTTAAATAGCACTAGCAGTCCAATGAATTTTACAAGAATTGTGCACTGTGTCACCTCTGCTACCTGTTTAGCTCAGTTCTCAGCTCATTAATTAGCCCAGAGAGGGAAAGAGTGTTTAGCCTGAGATATCTCTCAATGGGCCTCTCAGTAAAATGATCTTTGCTTCTCCCCCAGCTCCTTCTTACCCTAAACTTACCATTTTCTGACCCCCCATTTCAGTTGCGGAAATGTTGCCCCTGTACACTCAGACCACAAGCATCAAACATTTTGCTGAACTCAACTGAAAGTAGAACCCCCCCTTTCCAGGGGTTCTGGGTATAGCAGGACCCGTTTCTCTTTCCTTGAAAGACCAAGTGCATAAGACCACTTGGAGGCCACCTAGCCTTGACCTTTGACAGAACTTCCAAACACTTCACACTAACTTTAAAATTGATTGATTCTGAACTATGAGTTTCAAGAACATAAGAAAATCTGGCGTGGTGTTTATTTTCAAAATGTGTCAGAAGAAAAATCATGTCTGTGAGTCAGTCCTTCGGGTGCTAAACACTGTTAGATCTGGAGCGGGGGCAGCAAGGAAAGTGTCCAAACACTAGATAACGTGTTGTACGGTTAATGATTAACGGGGGCCTTCCCTGAGTAGCAATAAGCATTTTGGTCTCTTTAGCACCAGAAGTTAGCAAGAAGACCACGGGCCCCAGAGTGAGACAAGAGAAATGAGGAGTTCCCTCCGAGTCCCCAGTTTCCTGCTTTTATACATCTTTATTCAATCAAGTGCACATGGACAAACAGTCGGATCAGGTAAGAGGCCTCTTTCCTCTGGCGATGGGCTCTCATTCTTCTTTCTTGAATGTGTTTCAGAGATTGACAATGTGGGATGGAACTTACTTAGAGAATACCAGTTGCTTCTATTAGTGACCACACAGGTACCCAGAGCCGGCTAGTATTTTGTAAAGGGGACTGAATTTTCAGAAAGCAGCTCTAGGAGTTGAAGCTCTTCCAAAAGTGTCTGCAGCAGCCAGTGAAATTTCTTGAAGATCTGATTTTTAGACACTATGAGGCAAGAACTCTTCAGTGGAGAACAATTTGAAAGACTTAGGACCTTCCCGAGAGTTCATTTGACTTCTGATTTGTGATTGGCGCGCACAGCAGGCTATTAAATGCTCTGTCTTGTTGAGATTGTCAAATTGAATTGTCTGGCTCTCTCTGAAGACAGGAATTTGAGTCCTGTTTCTAGTCAAGTCTAAAATGGTGATATCATTGCATGTTCCTTGACCTTTAGTTTTCTACCTAAGCTTTTTTCCTGGGCTGAAGAGGCTATCTTCAGATGCCCACCTATTTAATCTGTGACTTCATAAACTAGACTGACGGTCAAAGACAGTCTCCTGTGTTCTATCAGGCAAATGGAATCCAGGTTCCTGACTGAGTTGTGCTTTAGATCAATAAATGATAGAAATGAAATTAACTGAGCAATTTGGCCAAACTAGACAGGTATTTGGATCTTTGCTTTTATGCTCCTTGTGATTAAGATCTACCAATGTGATGGTTTAGAGTGTTCTTGAATTTTGATGGATGATTGATTCATTGATTCATTGATGAATGATTGAGTGATTGATTGGCTGATTGCTTGACTGATTTAGAGCAAGGTGTAGAGCAAAGCCCAGGATGGCCTCAATCTCAAGATCTTCCTAAGGTCCCACGCCTGAGCCTCCACACCCACCAGAGGCTTCGATTTTTCCTTTCTCAAAGACTATGCTTGGAGATGGAAAGATAACTCAGCAATTAAGAGTGCGTGCTGCTCTTCCAGAGGACAAGAGTTTGGTTCCCAACATCCACATCAGGTGACTCACTCACAACTGCCTGTAATTCCAGCTCCAGAGGATCTGACACCCTATTGTGGCATTGCAGGCACCTGCACACACATGGTGTACATACGCACATGCATATAAATAAAAATAAATCTTGCTGGGCGTGGTGGCGCACGCCTTTAATCCTGGCACTCAAGAGGCAGAGGCGGGCAGATCTTTGTGAGTTCAAAGCCAGCCTGGTCTACAGAGCGAGTTCCAGGACAGCTGGGGCTACAGGGAAACCCTGTCTCAAAAAGACCAAAAATAAATAAATAATAAATAAATCGTAAAAAAGAAGTATGAGGCTGGAAAAATGCCTCCAGGGTTGAGAGCACTGGCCGCTCTTGCAGAGGACCCTGGTTCGAGTCCCAGCACCTACATGGAGGCTATAACTCCAGCTCCAGGGGAATTTGATGCCTTCTTCTGACTTCTGTTGGCATTGCGTAAAAATATAAATATGTTTAAAAACAAAAAGATTTTGCTTGAAGAAATTTTCAAAAATGGCTGTTCTTTTTAATTTATTATTTTATAGCCTAAGTCAGTGGCTAACTTAATATTACCCACTTCCATTCACTGAGCATTTTATGTGCCGAGCATGATACTAATGTTTTCCGTACATCGTGTCATTCTTAATGTCCTGTCTAAAAATGTCCCTTACGTCATGATTTAGAGCCATACAAATTAAATGGCTGGTGATTTTTTTATTCCCTGGATTCACAGTGAATCTGCTAAAGGCTCTTCTTTGCCCCTTGGCCCAGGATATTCCTCAATGACTTTTCACAAGTGGAACTGACATGTCCAAACTGCCCTTGAGAAGCCTTGATCCTTACCATGTATTACTCTGCCTGCTGGGAGACCCTTCATGCATGAGAACAGGAGATCTAGTGTGCCAGGCTTCTTTCTTTTTAAAAATGTTTTTTTATTTATTTTATTTTTATTGGTCTTTTTGAGACAGGATCTCCCTGTAGCCCCAGCTGTCCAGGAACTCCCTATGTGAACCAGGCCGGCCTTGAACTCACAGTGATCCTCCTGACTCTTCCTCTCCCTCTCAAGTGCTGGATTTAAGGTGTGCACCACCACAGCCTGCTGTGTGCCAGCCAGGCTTGTTTCATTCAGTGTTGTTTAAAAGTCGTCCTCCACTTTAGTGTTCTAGTTCATTCATTCTCTTTGCTGAAGTCATTGTGTGAATGTGCCAGACTTCAGCATCCGTTCTGCTGAAGGACCCAGACTGCTTTCAGAACTAAAGAAGGAGTTGAGAAAATAACAATTACTCTTTTTTTACATAAATATTACTGAAAATAATTTTTGTCTTATGCAACAAAAAGAAATTAAAATGATCCATCTGTGCCTCAAACACAATGCATGAGGGAGACCACTGAGTCCAATGAAGGATATCAGACATGCATATAAATTCTCCCCACTAGACTGTGGCACGCAATGAGTCCTACTGGAGAATGGCCACAGTTGCCCAGAGCTTATTCCTGTCCAGGTGCAGATAAGGCAGCTGGAGGAGGCCAAGTCTGAGTGTGGTCTTGCAGGCTAGTGTCCACCCGGAGAACACAAGACCTGGCTTGTCCAGGAGCAAAGGTACAGAGCTGATGAAGTGCAGGTGGCTTTCAAGCCCAAATGTCTTCTGAAAGTAAGCCATCTAGGGAAGAGGAGGAAGGGGAGGAGTAGGAAGAGGAAGAGGAGGAGGAACAGGAGGAGGAAGGGGGGAAGAGGGGGAGAGGAAGAGGGAGAAGAAACAGGAGCAGAAGGAAAAGAGGAAGAAAGAAAGAGAAGAGGAGGAAAAGGGGGCAGAGGGGGAGGAAGAGGAGAAGGAAGAGAAGAAAAAGGAAGAGGGAGAGCAAGAGTTGTCACACATGCGCACAGTGCCAGTCACGGTGCAGCACCCTGGCAACAGCACCATGAGTGAGTCCACTACTGCTAAATCCATCTTTAAACTCAAGTATCTGCTACTAAAAGTTCCAGAAAACTTAGGTGGTGGTAATAATTGGGTCCTGTGGTAAATGGCTTATTAGTGATGCTCATGTGCTCACAGTTCAATAGCAGGGGTCTGCACTCAGCCAGGTGCTAGGGTTAAGAGTCCTGACCCCTCCTGAGACGCACCAGGGCTATGTGTGAGTGGATTTTGACAGGAGACAGGGGTTACACCTCTTGATAAATTATCAAAGGGACCTATGACCTCAAAACAAAGTTCAAAAACAATTTATTTTACTGCTTTAAAAGGGGGGTGGGGTAAGGAAATTTGCCTCACAGTAACAGGGCAGAGAAAATAGGACTAGATATCCTATATGTTGAATCCCGACATGAGAAAAATGTACCCATATAGCTTACTAGGGGTTAGAAGTCCATGTTAAAGTATACAGAATTGTAAAGTCATGCTGGGGGTGGCGGGGGAGAGATTTTAATGCACAAGAAGGAAGGAAGGGAGGAAGGGAAGGAAGAGAGGAGAGAGGAAAAGGAGGAAGGGAAGGAAAGGGAAGGAAGGGGAGAGGAGAGGAGGGAAGGAGAGTGTCTACTATTAGATCAATCCTGGGCCTGGGAGTGTAGGTCAGTGGTTACCTAGCTTATGGGAGGCCATGAGTTTGATCCCCAGCTATTAGGAGGACTTAGATTAGCCTTGGATTTGTCACAGTACACTGGGAGAGGGACCTTGCACTGACCCTTCAGACCTGCCACCTCCACCCATCTTTCCAGACTCAGCCAGGCTCAGATCACTCCCAAGTGAGACCTGCTAATTCTCCACTGCCCTCCACCAAGGAATGTCACTCATAGCTAATATTAGAGGTGGTACCGGAGGTGGAACTCACCCACCCAGGATGAACACATACCCACAGATCCGGAGCAGCTGGGGACCAGCCCCAGCATTCTAGAGAAATCTTCTTTCTTCAGCAAGAGACTCTTCACCCACTGCCAGACTTCCTGCCCTGCAGCTGAGGGTCTAAGAATCTCCTCAGGAGTGTTGGGGGCAAACACCTGGCTTTCACCCTGCCTTTGCAGGGACTTAGCACTATGAAGAGCTGTTGAAGGCCTTTGGCCTGCAAATTCACCTGAAAATGGGAAATCACCCAGTGAGTGGAGAATCTGGTATCTAGATGCCCTGCTGTGCCCCCCCATCCCTACCCTCCCCGCCCGCCCTATTTAATACACTGGTTGTCAGGATGCCAGAGCTCTCAGAGGAGACACTGCCCTGATTTAGGCCTGGTCTACAAACACAGTGGCGGGGTTCCAAGTACACCCTCTGAGGTCATATCCCTGACACCCGCGGAATGCACATAGGGCAGCGGGCCCAGCAGCTCTCAATACCAGGAAGGTGGGTGCCTACTGGCTCCAAAGAGGGCATCCCATTTTAGAGCAGAGCCTTCCCCGCAGAGCACTGGAGAGCAACCTGCCAGGAAATAGGGCTGGCCAGTGTGAGGCGGAATATCCAGACCCTCCCAAGGCACCACCGGCACTATGGCTGCACTTCAAGCCCAGTGTGAGAACCAGACGATGGGGAAAGCCCAGCATGCTTGCAAGGGGCTGGAGGAGCCACAGCACCATAGACAGTCGGAGCCCACCCTCAAACACAGGGTTCGAGACCAGGAGAAAAACCCACTGAAGGATCCTAGGGGGCCTGTTGGGCTACTCCAGACTAGATGCAGTTCTCAGTCATGGACAGTAGGGGGCGGACTGATGTCTCCACTGTGTCTGAAAAAAAAGCTGTGCCAACCCTCCGTTCTTCTCCTGGTTAACACTCAAGAATTTTGCATTTTCCCACTGGGGTTTGGGGTAGGAGGAATAAGGAAAAATGAAGATCCAAAGCGTGTAAGGGGAGGCCTCTTTGCTACACTGTCACCTCAACATTCCCACCTTCATCTGCATAGGCCCAGCTCCCATTTGGGGGTCTGTGCACTGCTACAAATGGAGCAGCGCGAGCCTCAGAAAACATGTGGTGACAGCCACAGTGGAATTCATGTTCCAACATAAGGTGAGAAAAAAGCAGTATGCCTGATTTTATTTGTCCTGTGACTACAATTGTGTGAAACTATATTTATTTGAGGGGGAAAAAAGACTGGGAGGAAAAAAATGTACAGAAGTGATTCTTCAGTTGAGTTTATATCTGAGTTTTTGTCTCTTCCAAATATTAATGTCATGTTCCTATATTATATGTATGTAGCATATTTACTTTAATTATTTGAATAACTTTAAATAACTTCAACATGACAGAATGAAGGGGCTTAACTAGAACAGTGGTTCTGGAAACAACTGTAGAATCTGTTAAATTAAGATGGCTGGGGGCTAGAGAGATGGTCCAATGGTTTAGGGCACTTGCTCTCTTCCAAGGGACCAGAGTTCGGTTCCCAGCACTCATATTGCGTGGTTCACAACTGCCTGTAACTCCAGCTCTAGAAGATCTGACACTCATCTTCACACACACACACACACACACACACACACATACACAAATAAATAAATAAATCTCTCTTTTTAAAAGAAATTTCTTTAAAAATAAAATAATAAAATAATCCCAGCACTTGGGAGGCAGAGGCAGGTGGATCTCTGTGAGTTCAAGGCCAGCCTGGTCTACAGAGCGAGCTCCAGGCCACCTGGGACTAAAGGGAGATCCTGTCTCAAAAAGACCAAAAAAATAAATAAAACAATAAAGTTAAGATTTCTGGATCTCATCTGCAGAGTTTTGAACTAAGTGGGCCCTAGTGGGACCTGGAAATTGACATCTTTAGCAAGTTCTTTATTTTTTATTTTTTATTTTTAAGGGATTCTACAATATAATGACACAGTTGTTTGCAGATAACATTGATGTTACTCAGTATGTCATACAATTAGGTAATTGGTGCATTTTGCAAGTATCTATGTCCAAGTCATTTTTAGCAAGTTCTAAGTGATGTTGCTAGGTGGCATGCTAATTTCATTTCTATTGTTGTGATAAAACGTCCTGACTAAAAGCAATTTAGGAGCTTACAGTTCTAGGTTACAGTCCATCAAAGCAGGGAAGTCACAGTACCAGGACCTCAAAGCATCTGATCACACCACATCCCCAGTGAAGAGCAGAGAGAAATGAATGCACTCGAGCTGCTTGCTAGCTTTCTCCTCTCCTATCAGCTCAGGGCCCCTACCACCACCATAACTGGCTGGTCTTCTCACAGCAGGTAATAAGACAATCCCATACAGACATGCTGCAGGCCAGCCTCATCCAGACAGTTCCTCAGTTAAGGCATCCTCCAAGGCAATTCTAAGACAAATCAAGTTGACAGTTAAAACTAACCCTCCCAGTGCTGGGCGTGGTGACGCAGGCCTTTAATCCTAGCACTTGGGAGGCAGAGGCAGGCGGATCTTTGCGAGTTCAAGGACCAGCCTGGTTAGAGTGAGCTCCAGGCCAACCAACCACAAAAGACCCTGTCTCCAAAAGACCAAAAAAAAAAAAAAAAAAAAAAAAAAACTAACCCTCCCAGGTGTTGGCCACAGAGAACCCCTAAAACCACAAATCATCACTGGGAGAAGCACACCTTGAAGCTAGGTCTCCTGACTTCCTGGGTGAGCAATGCCCCCAAGGTAAGTCTGGCTTTCCTTCTAAGTCTCCAGAGTCAAGAGCTGGGAATCAACATATACTACTTCTGTGTATTGGCCTACTTCACCATTGATATGATGCAACCTGTCATATATGACTATAATTTTTTATCACATTCACCACCATTGCCCTCTTTTGTCTTCCTTCTACTCCTGCTGGTCTCCTTCCTCTCCCTGACCAGCCCCCCTTCTACTTGCATGTGTGTGCTCACGTGTGTGTGCGTGCGTGTGTGTGCGCATGTGTGTGTGCGTGCATGCGTGCGTGTGTGTGCGCACCTGCACGTGTGTGTGCATGTGTGTGTGTGCATGTGTGTGTGCATGTGTGTGCGTGCGTGTGCGTGTGTGTGCGTGCGTGTGCGTGTGCGCATGTGTGTGTGTGCATGTGTGCATGCGCGTGTGTGTGTGCGTGTGTGTGTGTGTGTGCGTGTGTGTGTGAGTGTGTGTGTGTTTATGTGCCAATGAGTTTCTTAGGGTAGCTTACCGCAGCATGCAGGGGTGAGAGGTTATTTACAGGATCACGAAGGCCATGATGTGTCCAGGGACCAGCTCCCTGAGAGGTTAACCAATTCCAAGTGAGCAGCCCTAAACATAGGTACAGGGGAGCACCACTAAATGGACTCAGTGCATTATATATTTATACATATATGGTGTGCATATATATAAATATATCCATAATAAAAAAAAAAGAGGACAAAGACAAGGACAAGGACAAGAAATTGAGAGAGAATGGGAGGTCCTAGGAGGAGCTGGCGGTGGACTGGAGGGATAGACATAATGTAAATGCGAGACTCATGTATGAAATTCTCAAAAATAAAAAATAAAAATTTGAGGGTGGGGAGATGGCTCAGCAGTTGAGGGCATTGGCTGCTCTTGCAGAGGACCCAAGTTCAGTCCCCAGCACCCACACACATGGTGCCTAACAACTGTTCATAACTCCAGTTCTAGGAAATCCAATGCCTTCTTCTGACCTCCTCAGGCACTGCACAACACCAGTGCACTTATACACATGCAGGCAATACATATAAGCACATGAAAAATACATAAAATAAAAATCTTTAACCTAAAACAAATATAAAAAAGCAAATGTCTCTTCCTCTCAACAATCATAACTGCCCGTAGATCCTCAGATGAGGTGAGCTTGTGGCTTCCTCCCCTCCTCCTGACAAAATGTCAATGGGCCCAGTCTTCCAAATATAGTTTTTAATCCAATGTATTCATGAAAAAGTGTTCTTCCAATACAAAATGTCTGTGTCCTGTGAAGAAAGCACTTCTTGAAGAAAAGCCTCCAAGCGAGACTCACTTGTAATGGTAAAAAAATCATTACGACAGCTCATTAACCCTCCACTCTGAGCCACTCCTTGCCAGCCCTGGAGATATGATCAAGGACATTCTTTTCACCGGAGCTGGCCTTTATCAGAGCTGGGCAGGGCCTGAGAGTTCTCTGATGACTAGGACTGGCCTTTCCATGAGAGTGGAACCTCATAATCAGATGTCCCAACGTCCTAGTCCTAGGAGGAACCAACACAGTGAGGGAAAAAAAATCTACTAGTTCTTTGAAATCTAACAAGACGAACTGCATCAAATAACTGCATTCATTAAGTACTTGCTGCATATCGAGTCCCAAGGTCACTACAAAAATCAGAATTCCACTCACTACAGAGCTTCCATCTAACAGAAACCAGCCCCTTAAAGAAGTGTTCAATACAATGTTACACTAAGTTCTGAGGTAATGGTGCTGGAGAGATGGCCCAGCAGTTAGAGCACTGGCTGCTCTGGCAGAAGATCCAGGTTCGGTTCCCAACTCTCATGGTGCCTAACAACTGTAACTCCAGTTCCAGGGGACCCAGCGTCCTCTTCTGACCTCTGCAGGCATTGCACATACGTGGTGAACTTAAATACATACAGGCAAGACACCCATATGTGTAAAATAAAATAAATTCCTCAAAAAAGAGTCCTGAGACATAAGTGGTCAGTGAGGAAGGCATTTTAGAGGAAAGGATACTTTATTTGAGCCTTAAAGGAAAAGATGTAGAAGCAAAGGAAAAAGTATAAACCAGTCTTGACTTGAAGGATTTAAAAACTTACAGTGAAACTAAGGACTCATGATCTTGGGGATACCTCACACATTAAAAGAAGTGACCATGGCTAGTTGTGGTAGCACATGCTTTTAATCCCAGCACTTGGAAGGTAGAGGCAGGCAGATGTCTGGGAGTTCAAGGCCAGCCTGGTCTGCACAGTGAGTTCCAAGCCAGCTGGGGCTAAAAGGAGACCCTGTCTCAAAAAGACAAAAAAAAAAAAAAAAAGTGTCCAGAAGAGAGGGCCCGCAAGGCCAGCCTCCGTGGCCCTGACCCTGCAGGGCATGCAGGCCAGGTGGAGGCAGTGTGGGGAAGGAGAAGAGCATCTTGCTGGCTGCGCTCTCAGGCTTCCTGGATTCTTTATCTCCCAGCCTGGCCACTCCCTGGACGGGAGCAATGCTATCAACAGGAAAGGAAGGGTGGGGCCCAGTAGTCACCAGTTTTGCAACCTCACTGGGCCCTTGCTCTTACTTCAAGGCAACCTCCAGCTTGAAGCAAATCTTTTAGAAGTTTTCCTGTTCATTGCTGTTCCAAGCACTGGTCATGGAAGGGAGTCCAGCGAACACGTGAACCAGAAGCCTAGGAACCTTCCGCCTGAATGAAAGCCCCTTACTGAGTCTGAACAGGGAGCCATATGGAATGTCTCATCATTTCAGCCATTTCATCTTGAGACATTCACCCTCACCTCCCTGTAAACAAAATTGAACAGATGTACCCTTTTCTTTTACAGGTAAACACTTTGCCAACTCCATCAGTTAGCTTTTCTCATGGCTGTGACAAAATACCTGACGAATCAGTTTAAGGAAAGAAGGGTTTACACACACAGTTTGTGGGTGCAGTCCATCATGGTGGGGAAGGTACGGCAGCAGACGCAGGAGAGCTGGTCACGTTGCATCCACAGTCAGGAAGCAGAGAGGAGAATGCTGGTGCTCAGCTGGATTACTCATTTGTATTCAATCTGGGACCTCAGAGTAACCCCAGGACTCACTTGTGGGCTTGGTTCCTTCCAACACCCACACAGCAGCTAGCAACCTCAGTAACTCCAGTTCCAGAAGACACAACACCTTCTTGCCTCCGCAGGCATTGCATGCACATGGTACACTTACATACATGCAGACAAGAGCCGGGCATAGTGGTGCACACCTTTAATCCCAGCACTTGGGAGGCAGAGGCAGGTGGATCTCTGTGAGTTCAAGGTCAGCCTGGTGTACAGAATGAGTTCCAGGACAGCTGGGGCTGCAGGGAGACCCTGTCTCAAAAAGAAAAAAAAAAAAAAAAAAAAAAAAAGACTGAACATAGGCCAAGGGATCAACCCAGTAAAAGTAAGCAGCGTTCCTGCACGGCCTGTGCTTCAGCTCCTGCCTCCAGGTTCCTGCCCCCAGTTCCTACCTTGGGCTCCTTCAGTGACAAAGTATGACCTGGGAGATGTAAGCCACATACATGTAGACAAAACACTCATACACATAAAATAAAAACTTAATGCACGGAGGCTCCTTGTGCACAGGACTATTCATGAGTATTGTCTGTTCAGCTGGAGCCCCACGGCCTGGCCACTGGTGGACTGGGTTTTGCTGCAGTATTTTCAAGTTCTCTCACACAGAAGACTTCGGGTAATTATCTGAGGCCCCTTGGTATCTCTGCACTCAGCACACAGTCCGAGTGCTCCCTTTACCCATTCCTTTCTGCTGATCTGCTGACCTCTTGGGTGTCTGCAAGGAACTGAGGGGTGGTTGGTCATCTGGTGCGAGGAGAACTCCCCCAGTCCAGTACTTACACAGGACTGGGAACATGGAACATGGAAGCAGAGTTCTGCCCTGCCCATGTCTAACATGAAGCCTTGTGCCCTGACTTAACCCTAAATGACTCAAAACTGCCTGAGGGATTCAGATTCCCAGGCTGGGGAGCACAAAGGTGTGTTTCTGTCTGAACTACCAAGCAGTTAATGACCATTACACCATTTCTTTTCCAGCACTGTCTGGGTCAGACACACATCAGTTTTTGATCAAGTGCTGATGAGGAAAATAACAGACTGAATGCTTTCTGGGAGGGAGCTCTTACCTTGTGTTAATGGAACAGAAGAAAGATGTGTGGAATGCTGGTTACTACTTCTCAGAACTTTTAAATGCACCAAAGGCTGTGCCTATTCATTTCTCCTAATCTATGCAGCCACCCTGTGAGACAGTATTATTATCTCTGTTTTACAGATGGGGACATCATGGCTCAGAGTCAAGAAGAAAGCAGCCTTGAATCACTCAGCTAGCTAGGCCAAGTCAATAGTCACAGCCTGTCTTCCTCAACCTTGCAGGTCTACCGTGAGCTGAGAAATTGCCTGTCCTTCTGCTTCAGTGTGAGCTTGCATGAAGGGCGATGGGGCAGGAAGTGTCTCCTGGGGTCCCAGTGAGGGTACTTTAGCCCCCAGGTCATCCCATTGTGGATGTTGGTACCAAGGAGTCTAGGACATGCTCTGAGCCCTGCGTTCAACTTAGCCACAAGAGAAAACAATCCCAGTGGCCCGAGAGAAAAGCCATCCAAATATAAATTCTAGTCCCCCCTCACCTCAAACTCCATCCTGGCCTGTAGCTCCCCAAAGTCAATTCAGAACAAGGTATGAGCACAAAACCAGGCAGCGCAGAGGAAGGAACAGCCCTGGACCAATGTTGGACAGTCTAGGCCAGGGCTAGGTAACTGGATATATCTAAAGGACTTCACCCAAGAACCCTCTAGTTTCCATTTTATGAACTGAACAGGGGTCCCATGGCCTCTCATGTGACTTAGTGTTCTCCACACAATACCTGAGACATTTCTGCTCTTGAAAAATCTCCTTCCTGCCTTGGCATAAGTCTTAGAACTGTACATGTTAATGAATGATCAGTGTCTTACTTACTTTATACACTTGCTGTAATAAAACAAATGACAAAAGCAACTTAAAGGAGAAGGGGTCTTTTGGATCACAGTTTGACATTGCAGTCCACATGGTGGGGAAGCATGGTGGCAGGAGCTTGGGGAGACGGCTGTTCACACCGCATCTGCCTTAGGATGCAGAGAGCTAGGAGGTGCTGACTTTGCTCTCTTACTTAGCTGTCTTCTTCTCGTGTAGTCGGGTATCCCAGCTGGAGGAATGCGGCCAGTGGAGGGTCTTCCCGTCTCAACTAACCTAATCAGGGCAATCCCCAGGCCTAACCACAGGCCTGTCTTCCAGGTGATTCTAGAAACGATCAAGTTGGTAATTGAGAATAATCATCACAATCAGGAAGGCGATGTCCAAGCAGGAAGAACTCCAAGAAACCATTCAGGAAGGATGGGGGGAGGAGCCACCCTATGCACAGGCACCTGGGAAATAACCAAATGCCAACAAGGAAGTCCACACTCACTGATGTGCACACTGATATGCAAGATGTCAATTTCTTCAGAAACATAGCCACCCTCTAGCTGTGTGCCGGGTCTTGTGCTAGTCTCCAGCACGTTCAGTAAACATTAGGTGTATTATTCTACCAGGACTGCCATAGCAAAGGACCACAAGCTGGGTGCCATGCACGAAGAAACTCACTTATCACCTGTTGATTCTGGAAGGGAGACAGATGCTCTCCATGAATGTGTTCAAGGAGGGCTCTCTGGACATGTCTGCTTTCTGGTACCTGCTTTCCTTTTGCCTTCAGATAAGTCTCCCTCTAAGTCCTGATCATCTCCTCTTCCTCCTCCTCTTCTTCCTCCTCCTCCTCTTCCTCCTCCTCCACTTCTTCTTCCTCCTCTTCCTCTTCCTCCTGCTTTTCATTCTTGTCCTCCTCCTCTTCCTCCTCCCCTTCATCCTTGTCCTTCTCTTCCTCCTCCACTTCTTCCTCCTCCTCCTCCTCCTCCTCCTCCTCCTCCTCTTCCTTCTCTTCCTCCTCTTCCTCCTCTTCTTATTGTGAGTGAATGTAGCTGCAATCCACCATTTGGGGAGGTCGTTTGTTTTCTGATACAGGGCCTCGCTGGCCTAGAACTCACCAAATAGACTAGGTTGACTTACCAGAGTGTCTCAGGATCTGCCCATCTCCACTGGGATTGCATTCATACCTGGCTTTTGATTTTTTAATGTGGGATCAACTCAAGTCCTCATGTTTGCTGTGCAAGCACTTTGCCAGCTGAGCCGTTTCCTCAGCTCAGTCTCTTTTTCTTCTAAGGACACCAGTCACATTGGATTAGGGTCCAGTCCAATAACCTCACTTAACCTGAAGCAGCACTTTAAAGACCCTGCTACTTACTACCTACAACAGCCACAGTCTGAGGTACTCAGGGTTATTTGAGGCAACACAGTTCGGCCCGTAGCACTCAGCACTTTTCAAGCCTCTTCTCTGACCTGCGTCCTACAAACTGCAGGTGCTTCGGCCATTACAAATACATCTTTATTCTGCTGGAGCTGTAGCGATTCCTGGGGGATGGGGGCTTCTGAGTTAGAAAAGAAGCTTGCAAATATACATGGCATTGAAAATAGGCAGTAAGTCCATACCAGGCCCAAACAGGGTCCTTTCCCGGTGGTGTGGAAGTGACGGCCCAGCTGATGCACACAGGAGCCAGCTGGCAAGGGGACCGAGGGGGGTGGGCAGCAGCCGGTTCAGCAAAGTGATTAAGACTTTCTGGCAGTACCAGCAATAACTGGCAAGAAGCCAAGAAGGAGCATTTATCTGGCTCGTATTGCGGGTAAGTGATAAAACTCGCCCTCTGGCACCGCGCCTGAAGGAAGCATCATCTTTGCGGGGATATGCATGGCGTGAACCCAAAATGCAATCTCCCTGCCTTGAGAGGTGTTTTTCCCACACAGGCTGTGTGCAGACAGGCTGTTGCCTAGGCTCACCCAGCTTGGCCTTGACCAAGGAGAAGGGGCCCAAGGCCAGTTGCCGCCTGCCTCCCCACCCTCCACCCCTGCCAAGCCGAGAAGGAGGGTACAGTGACAGCCAGTGCCCAAGGACAGAGTGAGGGCTAGAAGGACAGCGTCCCACACTCTGGGAACCCCTGTCTGGGCTGTGGACTCCTGGTCTGCCAGGGGCTACCAACTCTACAGAAATAAAACATGGAGGCTAGGGAAGTAGCTCAGTCAGTAAAGTGCTTGCTTCACAAGTACATGAGTTCAGAAGTGGTGGTTCCCACCCATAATCTCAGAGATAGAAAGTCAGAGAAAAGTGGATTCCTGGGACTCAATGGCCAGCCCCCAGCTTATATACAAGCTCCAGACCCATGGAAGACCTTGTCTCAAACAAGGTGGACAGTGTTTCTGAAGATGTCAACCAAGCTTGTCCTCTAGCTTCTACATTCATACACATGCATGCACTCGTCCACCTACATGAATACTCACCCATAGGCATAATAAATATAAATAAAAGGAACTCCTGAGGGAGATCTTAATTAGCTGAAGAGAACAAGACACGGAGTCTGAAGACCTAGATTTCATTACCCGCTGTATTGACTTACACAGAGGTGACTTTGGGCACATCACTCTAGGTCTTTAGATGTCAGTCACTAGTGATGAGGTGGCCAGCAGAGACCTCCCTGGGATGTTCTAAGGATGAAATAAGATGAAACGCTTTGCAGTTCAAATATCTGAAAGCATGTTTACTGAGTAATCCTGCAACTGTGATTCTTATCCAATTCATATACCACTCTCAAGGTGTTTCCTGCCTTTTACTGCAAAACTGTTGAAACGGAGAAAGTAGTTTAAAGGCTAGAACATTGAATTACCATATTCCCTCCAGGTACATTCAATGATTGTTAGCATTTCATGTATTTGTTTTCCTTCTTTTTATTCTTGTGTATATTTGCGTGTTTCTGTGTGTGTGTGTGTGTGTGTGTGTGTGTGTGTTGTGTGTAAGTTGTAGAACCAACTGAGGGGGACAGAAGAACACACATCACTGCAAAGTTGTGGACATCATAATACTTAAGTTTTAAATATGTTTTAACATGTTTGTGTGTTCTCATGTATGGGGCAAACGTGTGACAGTGTGCTGTACGTATGTGTCCTCATGCATGTGAGGGCCTAAGGTTCACATAGTGTCTTCCTCGCTCATTCTCTGTCTTACTCATCAAGGCAGAGTCTCTCACTGAATGCAGAGCTCTCTGTTTCAGCTAGTCTAGCCAGTCCTCCTGCTTGGGGGATTCCCTGTCTCTCTTCTTCTGAGATTCCAAGTGGCCTGCCATGCCCTGCTTTTACACGAACGCTGGGCACCCACACTTGCAGTACAAATGCTTTATCTCCTAAGCCATCTCCCCATCTCCAGGGTTAAATGTCACTACATCAGCCTTCGTCTTTTCATAGTGCCAGTATCACTACCTAAGAAAAGAAATCATTTTATATTACCCATACTCAAATTTCTCCATTTGTCTCAAGAATCATATCTGTGGCATTTTTCAAACCAGGATCAATTCAGGACGCCCCTGTTGTCTCTTCAGTGTGCGTGTCACCCAGACTGACACACACATGTTCTGTCCCCAGGCCCTCCTGAATCTCATTCCATGGCGCCTTGGCTCCTTGCTCTCTCATTATCTACCTGTGTGTCTCTCTCGCTGACCTGGGGGCACCTACAGGGTAGGGCCTGCTTTAGTCCTCAATGCATCCTTAGGATCTGCAGCCACTGTGGAGTCAGCTAGTGGTAAATGACTGGAATATATGTCTCATCAAAGGGCGGGGCATTCTATGCTTATAAAAACAAGTGAGCTTCATGTAATTTCAGCAGCAAATCCCACACCCATGTTGCAAACCATGGAAAACACCCTTCAGGTGCAGAAGACTCAGCATAGGCCTAGCCCCACTTTCCCACCTAGAATCAGAGGCTTATCTCAAGTCAGCAGGTCTTACTGGAGTCTGTGACTTATACCTGAGATAGGACCAGTGATTGAAAGGGAGGGATGCTAGTCAGACCACAAGCCTCCTCTGTAAACACTCACACAGGAGCCTCTGAGCTGGCTCTGTTCCCATTATGGATCTTACAGAAGTGATTCTAAGTCCTTTGGGTTTCTGTGGAGTTGGAAAACCACTTACACATGAGCGAGGGAGGGAAGAAGGATGTCTTCCGAGTTAGTGTTCTTTGCTGGCCTGTGAATTGCCCATGATGCTCACTACCTTAATAGGAGTTGGAAGCTTCTCCCAGCTGCACATGAGGGACTCAGAGCAGAGCTTCTCAATCTCTAATGTGCATTCGAATGGCTCAGGGAGCTTCCTGCAACCCCTGTGCTTTTCCATCAGATCTGAGATGGGCTCCAGGATCCCATACGTCTGATAAACATCAGAGTGATGCTATGGTGCCGGTCCCCGATCACACTGAGAACAGCGTTCCGAGGTGTACCCAGCCTGGCAGAAAAGACAATCTGTCCTGGAACTCACTCTGTAGACCAGGCTGGCCTTGAACTCAAAGATCCACCTGCCTCTGCCTCCCGAGTACTGGGATTAAAGGTGTGTGCCACCATGCCCGGTTATTTATTATTATTTTTCATGTGTATGAGTGTACTGTCTGCATGTGGGTTGGTGAACCTGTGTTGTGCAATGCCACCAAGGTCAGAAGAGGGCATTGGATTCCCCTGGAACTGGAGTAAAAGATGGTTCTTAGCCGCCATGTGGGTGCTGGGAATCGAACCTGGGCCCTCCGCAAGAGCAGTTGGCACCCTTAACCACTGAGCCATCTTTCCAGCCCCAGAAACTACAATTTCTAAAGAGACACTTGTGTCTCAATCTATCAGACTGTTGAAACAATGGACCTTAATAAATGTGAACTTCCCCCAGAATCTCATGATGGGAGAAAGAAAGGACCCCAGCTGGAGGGGGAATTTGGATCCCTGAACAAGATAACTTGTCAGACCACCTTATAGGCTGAGACTGAAGCCCAGACAATGACAGGTCAGTGGTGGGCAGGACCAGTCCTTGACAGGGACTGCTCAGATGTGCACATCCCCACTTCAACTTCACTTTAGAACATAGAGGACAGATTCAAGGGGCTCTCTGGATCTCTTTGTCCATTTTCCCAATGTGGCTGCATTGACTAAATCTCCTTTTTCTTCGTTGTACTATTAATTTGGCTGTTTCAATTTACTTCTCAATAATGAGTGACTGAACTTTTTGAACTTCTTGGGGTACAGACTGTGACCCCAAGTTGGGTAACACAGGGACACTAACTCCCATCGGCTCAGTGATCAAATGTATTAGTGACTTTTCTGTTGCTGTAATAAAACATCATGTCCAGAGGCAATTCAAGGAAGAAAGTTTATTTGGGCTTCTAGTTCTTTTTGTTGTTGTTTATTTTTTTAAGGGATTCTACAATATAAGAGCGCAGTTGTTTTCAGATCACATTAACATTACTCAGTTTGCCATACAATTAGGTAATTGGTGCTAGCATCCACAGATGAGGTCGTTTGTTTTTCTGGGACTGTGTTACTTCACTCAGCATGATATCTTCTAGCTCCAGCCATTTTCCTGCAAAGTTCATGATGTCATCTTTCTTTACTGCTGCATAGAACTCCATTGTGTAGATGTACCACATTTTCTCTATCCACTCATCAGTTGAGGGGCACTTGGGTTGGTTCCAGCTCTTTGCTATTGTGAAGAGAGCTGCAATAAACATGGCTGTGCATGTATCTCTGCAGTAAGATAAGTCTTGTGGGTACATACCTAGGAGTGGTATGGCTGGGTCAGGTGGCAAGTTCATTCCAAATCTTCCAAGAGTTCTCCACATTGCTTTCCATAGTGGCTGTATGAGTTTACATTCCCACCAGCATTGGATGAGTGTTCTCCTTTTCCTACAACCTCTCCAGCACTTGGTATCATTTGTTTTCTTTTTCTTTTTTTTTTGGTCTTTCTGAGACGGGTCTCCCTGTAGCCCCAGCTGTCCTGGAACTCATTCTGTAGCCCAGGCTAGCCTTGAACTCACAAAGATCTACCTGCCTCTGCCTCCCAAGTGCTAGGATTAAAGGTGTGCGCCACCACACCCAGCTCATTTGTTTCCTTGATCCTAGCCAGTCTTATTGGAGTGAAATGATATCTTAAAGTGGTTTTAATTTGCATTTCCTTAATTATTGGGCTTCTAGTTCTAGAGAGAGAGTCCATCATGGCAGGGACAGCTTGGCAGCAGGAAAGTGAGATGATCTGAAAGTAGACAAGGCGGTAAACTCTCAGGGCACCATCAGTGCCACACACACTTCCTCCAGCAAGGCTCTCTACTGGATGCTGAAAATTCCATAACTTCCCCAAACTGCATCACCAACTGTACCAAGTGTTCAAATGCCTGAGCCTATGGGAGACATTTCTCATTCAAACCATCACACTCACGAAGTACTGCCCCCTACTGGAGGACACCAGGCAGCAGGGAAGTGCGTCAATAAGATGTCCCCTATATCAGCCTCATTTTAATTACAACCTAGAATCTATAAAGTATATGTGATCTGTTTGTAGTGTGTGTGATGTGTTTGTAGTGTGTGATGACCTTGGTGTGGAGCGGGCATGCCTATGTGCATGCAGAGGCCAAAGGACACCAGGTGTCCCTCTCTATCTCCCTCGGCCTTATTCCCTGTCTCTCACTGAACCTGGAGCTAGGCTGGCAGCCACCAAGCCCCAGTTCTTATAAAGGATATTTTTAACAACAACAACAACAACAACAAAAATCTTTTATTTATGCTTTGACAATTTCATACATGTAGATAATGTATCTTTTTTTTTTTTTTTTTTTCTGCAGGGAAGGGTTCTCCCTTTAAACCATAGCTGGACTGGAAGTTTCATATGTTAGATTCGGCTGGCCTTGTGACCCTATACAAAGATCCACCTGCCTCTGCCTCCTGAGTGCTAGAATTAAGGGCATGCCAGCAGACAATGTATCTTAATCATATCCACACCAGCTCCCCCTCACATTCTCTCCAGGCACCCCAAACACACACCCCTATGCCTTTCATCTCCCTTAAGATGTTAGTATTTTTATTTTTAATAATTGTAATGAGTGGTCTTGCCTGCATGTAATGTTAAGTGCACTCATGTACCATGCAATGTGGAGGTCAGAAGACAGTGTTGGAATCCCTGGAACTAAGTTTCAAGGCTAAGGTTGTTTTAATAGCCATGGGGTTGCTTGGGAACCAAAAAGCCAGTCCTCTACAAAAGCAGCCTCTACAAAACAAAAATAAAAATTATATATTCAAAACTATATATCTATATATATAATTTTTTCTTTTTGTCTTTTTGAGACAGGGTCTCCCTGTAGACCTAGCTGGCCTGGAACTCACTCTGTAGACCAGGCTGGCCTTGAACTCACAGAGATCTGCCTGCCTCTACATCTAGGATTAAAGGCCTGTGCCACCATGCCTGGCTAAAGGATATTTTTTATTCTTGTCTTAAACTTATGAAAACTGTTAACTGACAGAGACCAGTTGTCGTGCTTCCACTGGTAAACTGTCCCAGTAAAGTTTGACTGAGGTCTGCCTGACTCCAAGGTCTCTATTATTCCCTAATACTTCTCCAACACTTCACAAGCTTCCCACCAAATTTTCCAACGGATAGATAAAGACAAGAGAGAAAATTAGCTAGCCTTCGAAACTTATCCAACAGAAGCCTAGGGCTAGGGTCGGGCTGGAAGCTAACAGGGGGTTCCAAATACCTCCCAAGGGGACTTAGGACCCAATAATTGCTCAGGGATACCTTCCCTGGAGCCTGCTGCCTGTTTCTGGTATTATTTTGACCTCATCAGGTCCAAGCCCTTTGTAACACATTCCTAATGTGTTATCAGACACTGACACTGCCCTGGCTAGCCAATTTTAGCCATGAGATATAGCCTGAACTTTTACACCAAATGGCTATGTGATCCTTGGTGCTTTGGGGGGGATGGCATGGATCCCTTCCTCTCTGACACAGGGTCCTGAAGTGCCTCTTCGAGCTTTTCTGGGCCATTCAGGGCCCCTGCCTGGTCATGTCAGTCCAGACCAGACATCTAGGGCTCACTCTGCTGACTTTGTTCTTTCTTTCTAATTCCCCACACATTTAGTGAGTACATACTCTGCACCAGACCTTATGCTCAGGGTTAGGAGGTAAGGAAAATAAAACCCATCTCCTGGAGGAAGAGACCTAGCCTGACCCACAGGTGCTCAGGCCCCAGGGATACGGAAGGGAGAGAGACATGCTTAAGGAAAGTAAGTAACCAGCCCACAGCCACAGAGCTAATTAGCGTTAATGAGATAATATATGTAAAATCACTCCACAGAATATCTAGTGAGTAAATAGAAACCCAAACGTCTTTTGGGGAGTAGCAGAACAGGGAACAGGAGTCCATTACCCTGCAGTATAGACACAACAAACTGACAAGGGGATAAGAGGCCTCCTGTCTGCCTCGGAGGAGTGGAGGAGCTCTCCTGAGAGAGTTTGGCTTCTTAAAAGTGCTCAGTGGACACACAAAGGGCAGTGGGAGAGCCGGCAGGGCTGGGGACCTGGAGCAGGGACAATCAACCATGCTAGGGAGGCTTCCCGGGGCCCCCCCGTCCTTCCTAGATAACTGCAAGAAGCCCATATCTGAGCCCAGCAGGCTCAGCTGCTCCACGTTTCAGCCACCACACTGCTCATCTGGGTAATGAAGTGCTGTGAAGCCTGTGAGAGGCCATCGATTAGTGCTAACTCCACGCTCGTTGGCTTGTATTTCCAAGCAAGCTCCACTGAGATCTGCTCAGAGGTAAATCTCTCTCCTTCCTCCCTCGATGGCTAAGAATTAAAATGCCACCCAACATTCTCTCCCAGAGAAATTGAGATTTATGGGGCACTGTCAATATCAGCACATGCTAGCCATTATTTGAGCATCTCCTTGCTCCTTGGGACTGATTGCTATTTACTTGGAAAGATAAATGTGGTTTTGTAATCCATGCAGGTTGCCAAGGAGAATGAGTCTTAATGCTCCTTACCCAGGAGACATTTTTATTCTACTTCATTCTGTTTGAGCTATTGACGGGAGGGAGCCCAAGCTTGCTCTTCCTCTCTTTCTCTCCCTGCTTCAATCTCTCTGTTCTCTTACACTCTAGAACAATGCAAGAGAGGCTGATCTGTCCTTCATCTGGGTGTGACAATGTGGAGAGACCCTTCCACACAATATTCCCGACTTGACTTCTTGTTATAACCAAATACCTGGCAAGAAACAACTTAAACAAGAATTTGTTTTGGCTTATAGCTTAAGCACAGACACAGTCTTTGGTAGCAGGGAAGGCATGTTGGCAGGAGCAGAAGGCAGCTGGTCACCAGGAAGAAGACAATAGGTAGGAGGGGGGCAGGGCTCTTAGGAGCCGGGCATGCTTCCACTGGGCAGTTCTGCTGCTCAGGGGCTGGGCTATTAAACCACAAGACCGAACTCGAACTCGCAAGGACCCACTTCCTCCAGCAAGACTCCACTCCCTAAAGATTGCATAACCTTCCAAAACACCACCAGCTGGGACCCAAGTGGTCAAATACTTGAGTCTATGGAAGACATTCCACATTCAAACCATAACAACACTTTAGCCAGCGATATTGTCGCTGGGTCATGGGCTGAAGCCACAAGTCACAGTCTTGGCCAGGACTGAGACGCCCATGGAACTTGCTTTAAGAGCATTGGGTGGATCCCTTGTGAATACTTCTGACCCTCTGCATTGTTGTACAGAGTATGGAAGCTGAGGCAGGAGCAACTTATTTTAGTCTCTGGGTCCCAACTTTGAACACGTACCTGAACCCCCCTGAGGAATATCTCCCGGGTTTCCGGGCCCCTCTCCAGGGCTCCTCAGTCAGTGGACCTAGGGAAGAACCTGGAAATGTGTGCTTCCAACCAGGTCCCCAGTGGTGTATTATAATATTATCAATGCTGATTCTGGATCCACTTAGAACAAGAGTGGGAGAGGTGAGGCTGCCAACAGTTTAACACTCTAAGAATGCCGCTCCCTAGTGGCCGGGTACGTAATTCAGTTGGTGGAATGTCCCTGGGTTTGATCCCCAGCACCACATAAACTAGGCATGATGGCGAACATCTGTGATCCTAGGCAGAGGCAGGAAGACCCAAAGTGTAAGGGCACCTTCAGCTACATTACAAGGTTGAGCTAGTCGTGAGACCCTTAGAAAATCAACACCTGGGCCAGGCGTGGTGGTGCACGCCTTAATCCTAGTACTCGGGAGGCAGAGGCAGGCAGATCTTTGTGAGTTCAAGGCCAGCCTGGTCTACAGAGTGAGTTCCAGGGCAGCGGCTTCAGGGAGACCCTGTCTCAAAAAGACCAAAAAAAAAAAAAAAAATCAACACCTATAAAATGAACTCTTTATTAAGCTTCACTTGATGATATGCAATAAAGATCCTTTTTTAATGAGATCTTGGGTTTAAGGTTAACTCCCATCAATATATCAATATATATTATCTACATCTTTTTTTGAAAATGCTCTGGAGCACTAAACGAATCTCCCATGACTTGGGTGGTCTGCTATATCTAAGCTAGTAGGAAGATCTTGGTGCTGATCAGTTATGGTCCTATCACCAGGATGTGGTGATAACTATGGAGTGACAAGGAGGGCTCTGGTGTTGGACACACAGCTGTGGTCCTGGTCCCAGCAGTGGTCCCTAAGTGACTGTCCTTGTATGGTCAAGATTCAGATGAAACTGGGCCCAGAGTAATAAAGAGGAACAATCTGGAGTCTTGTGTCAAACACCTGCACGTGTTTAAGGCAGATGACTGCTTTTCCTTCACACTAAGCAATATTGTCCTCATTATAAGTCATCGCAGTCTGTGAGCAACACTGTCCCCTTCCTCAAGATATGTGATAGGAAGCCATTGCGTGCTGAAGCCAAGCCGCCTTAAGCCCTGCCCATTGAAGACCCATGTATTTGGATAGTCATTGCCTAGAGTTCATTACCTAGAGTGAGCCTCCCCTTAGTAATAAAAGTCCCCGACCCTGACATGTTGTGAGGCTGTTACAGGTATGCAGTGGGGACAGAGGAAAATCAACATGTTTTGAGACAGGATAAAGATGAGTAAGAATATATGACAATCATGTTGATTGAGGTTTTGGGTCATAAGGGCAGAAATCCAACCCAAATTAACCTGAAAATAAAGGGAAATTCATTTTCTCACATAACAGTGATGCTCAAGATGAGCTCAAGTGCAGCCGGATCTATGTCTCTACTGACATCACCATCTCTCTGTTCTTTCTCTTCTCCTTCCCTTTCCCCATCCTTCTCACCTTTCCCTTTCCCAATGATGGCACTTAGAACAAAAACTCCAGAGAGCTGCTACCTTATCACGTACCTCTCGCAAATGTCCCAGAAAGGACTCTGGTCATGTGCTCACCCTTGAGTGCATGACGAAAGCAGGACAGGACTCTGGCCGGCTTGGGAATAGAGCTCAAGACTTGGACAGGGTTAGCTGACCCAGCAAGACAGAGCGAGATCCAAGAGAGGGAGGGGTACTTCCTCCATGGAGGGAGGAGATGCCAGTGGACCACGGGTCACTGGCTGTAACCTAGAGACAAGCAGGAAACCACCTGCTTCTGCATGGTAAACGGAGTGGCTCCTCGGACCCTGTGCGTAGCCATACCCCTGACATGCATTCTGGTCCTGCCCCAAGGGTTGCTATAGTAGCCAATCTGACTGCACAGGGCCGGCCTCCTGGGCAGGGAGGGTCCTGGATGACATCACGGACACAGTCATTTGCAGGACATTTTGTTCTGAACGCATAGGGGGACTAAGGCAACTAACTCCCAAGCACTGTTCCTCTAGAGAAAGCAGATGGGTGAAAACCATCACATAGTCCTTTTCATTGGCTCCTGGGGATGCTTAGGGTCTGGTCTGTGCTTGTGACAGCTTCCGGGATGCTTTTGAGTATTAGAAATTAGTTCTCAAAGTGGATCCCTAGAGGACCCACATCAGCAACACTTGGGGACATGTTTGAAGAGCTCCATCTCAGCCAAGACCCACTGACTCAGAAGGTCTGGGTCTGGGACCTGAAAATGGCACTAACTTTGACCTGTACCAGAGTTCCAGAACTGCTGCTCTACATGTGTACTGGATCCAGTTCTCACAGTTCAAAGGGACGAACACTGTCAAAACCAAGACCTGTGCTACCAGTCTAATGAGCAGCCTGAATGAAGAGGGTATAAATGTGGACCGGTTTCTGTTTCTCCCTCCCTGCCTTCCCTCACACAGCTCTTACTTTTCCATTCTTGACAGCACCCTCTGAAGAGTTCTTAACTCTTACTCAGCCCTATCATTAAAAGTCTTTTCACTTTGAAAAAACATTCATATCACCTGGTGGACCTTCTCCTTCCCCCTTCACAACAAGGATGGGGTGAGAGAGGACAGCCTGAAAGGCCTGGTTCTAACTCTTACCCTCCCTTCGCAGGGCCTAGCCCACCCTGGAAGCGGGGGCTTCTGACAGGACGCAGGGGTCCTCACTCCTTAGCTGTCTGACCTCATGCTAGGTCACTGTTCCCATCTGCTGCGAGTAGCCGTGGTCTGTGTGAGGATGCTGTGAGGATGGTAAATGTGGGTTTCCAAGGGGTCATCTGACCTCCAGAAGAATGCTGCCTTTGTCCCCTCCTGTGGGCCATACCTCCTCCATTTTCAGAGCCTCGGAAACTCCCCAGTTCAGGACTTCCCCCTCACCTCCTCTGAGAGCCAAACGGAGCTGCAGCAGGGGGCACTGCTGTGGTCTGAATGTCTCCCTCCACACTCAAGTCATAGTATAATTGCTGCTGAGTACCAGGAGGGAGGTCCTCTAAGGGGTCCTGGGGTGAGTAGATTAATACTGCGATTGCGAGAACGGGTCAGTTACCTGGGGAGTGGCCCGCACACGTCTCTTGCTCCTGCCCTCCCGGCCTCTTGCTGGTTCAACCACCTTTCCCAAGGGTTATGACTCACAGGTGCAGACCTGGGGCTAGACTTCCCAGACTCCAGAGCTCTGAACTGAACAGACTTCTGTTGTTTATCATTTTCCAGGCATTCTGTTACAGAAGCAGGACGCGGACAGAGACAGTTTCCACCCTGTGAAACACACCGCACCTCAATCCTCCTCTTCCTCCCTGACTCAACTTCCATCTCCAGAAAACTAAAGCAGTCACAGCCCCCACATTCCCATTCACACAAACTCTCCCCAAAATTCTACCACCAAGTAGGCCGGAGAGTTCGCATGCCTCAGGCTAAAGAGATGCTCAGCGCTTACAAGCACACACTGTTCTTGCAGGGCACCTGAGTTCCATTCCCAGCACCCACATGGGGTGACTCACAACCACCTGTAACTCCAGCTCAGGGGATCTGACACTTTTGACCCTCAAGGGTGCCTGTATTCCTGTGCACACACCCACACAGAGAGCCACATATAATTTAAAAATAAATATTTCTTTAAAGTTTAAACATCTCTGCCAACATTCAGTCTCAGCCCTAACCTTCCGACAGGAGCCCTTCCCTGACAGCTCCCTGAACTTGACTTCTAGAAGAAAATCACTATGGGAAGGACATGTAAATTACCCCTGCCCCCTAGTAACTCCTATTCCCTCCTCTCCCACTTGTCTATCTCCATGGGCTGGAATGAGGAGGTTGCACAAATAGCCTTCTTCTCTAGGAGTGCTGGAGTTGGGGGATCAGCTGCAAATGTAGGTGGGCAGCTCGATGTAGGGAACCCGAGTCTCTTGACACTGGGCATTTTCAGCAAAGGTCATGGTATCTGTCCTTCTCGCTGCTTTCTCATATTTAGTTCTCACATTCATTAGCTCAGTTGCTCTCCAGTAACTCTGTAAAGTACACAGCCTACAAGGAAACCAAGAGGTTAAATGACAAGGACAGAGTCACATAGCATAGCAGTCACAACGAAGTGGGAACCCAGCCCAGCTAGCCTGAGCACATGTCCTCTCCCTGCTGCTTTACACAGGCGTCCCAGTCACACTTGTGTCACCAGCCACAGAAATGCTTATTTCCTGGGCAGCTGACAAGGGAGGGTTCTGGGAATGGGATTCCCTTAGAGAAAATGCAACCTGACTCAGATTAGTCAATCAGAGGACACCACATGGACCCTGACCCCTATCTTCCCAGGCCAAGGTCAGATGGCCCCAGGGAACCTTAGGTAGCTTCAGTTGGCCAGCCCCCCTTCTAGGGAGGGCCACAGTAGGCTGTCAGCAGAACGCTGGTCTTTCTGAACAGCTGGCAGGCCAGACCTGGTTCTCCAGCTCCATGGTTTACCCCACCTGAGTCAACCGGGGACCATTTGTGCCTCTGGCTGCTCTTCAGAATGGCTCAGCTCCATGCATGGTAGGTGAGGGGTTACGGCTGTTCTTGTTGGCAGCGCCCGGCCCACCAGCTGTTTTCTATGTAACAGGTGTGCAGACCCCTGCTGCCCACGGCCTTCTTTCCTCAAGCCTGAGACTCTGGAAGGCAGAGGGCCCTGAGCTGAATGTCCCAGGCTGCATGCAGTAAGCTGTCCAGCCTCCCACGGATAGGACTCTATCTTCCCCACTAACATTCAAAACTCGTTTTCTTTACCCAGCCAAATGTGGAAATTCCAAGAACTTTGTGAACTGATTTTTAAAACAGCCATTATGTTTTAATAATTATAATTAATAAATTATAAAACTTAAAAGAGAAATAAATTATGTTAGAAGCAGTAATAAATACTCGCACGTCCTCCGCTTCTTATATTACTGCATTTGGCTGTTCTTTTGGTCCCTACCATTTTTACTCCATTGTGGTACAGGGCGTAAACATGATGGTGTGGTAGACTGCATCTCTTCTCAAGCCACGCACAGCCGCACCTGCCTGTCACTCAGCACTCAGAAACTAAGGCAGCATTTCTTTTTCTCTGTGCCCCACACACCTGCAATATCTCCATGCATAAGGCCACTTCAGAACCACTTCCTGACTGATTATGGGTGAGGTCTTTGAACACCATCTTCTCCATCAAGCCCTCCTGGACACAGATTGCATTCCTTGATGATCAGACACCTCCATCCTTCTGTCTACACTTCCCCCAAATCTACTGATCTTGTCTGGAAAGAAGGGCTTAGTCACTTCCCCCATGCTCGTCTGACTAAACTGGACTCAAGGTAAGACATCCTGCCTTCCACATGCGCATCCAGCTGCCTTTGTGTTTCACACGGTCAGTTTCCTCTCTGGGTTCATGGTGATGGCTAACTCTTGGCATTTTCTATATCTTCTGTGCAAAGGCCATGCTGTCAGTCTTAAATTATATGCTCCCGGATTGCTGAGCGTAGAATTGGTTTGATTTCTCTGATGAGGAACACAGGTATCAAGAGTTTTTAAAAAATTGCATAATATAACAAACTGAATAATATAACAAGAATTAAAGGGTAACAGCCTTTGCCATCCCCATATTTTAAAATATAATAAATGAGCACCTATTTCTGTTTTTAACTTTTTTTTTTTTTGGTCTTTTTGAGACAAGGTCTCCCTGTAGCCCCAACTAGCTGTAACTCACTATATAGACCAGGCTGGCCTTGAACTCACAAGAGATCCACCTGCCCCTGCCTGCTGAGTGCTGGGATTAACAGCATGTGCCACCATACCTGGCTTGTTTTTTACTCTTCCAGACACAGGGAAATTGTTAGAGAGACATTGTACCTATATATTCTGTGCTGCGCCTCTTGGAGAATAGTTTTAAGTGGGATCATTAGAAAGTGATGGGCTGCAACAATGGCTCAGCAGTTAAGAGCACTGGCTGCTCTTGCAGAGGACTCAGTTTGGTTCCCAGCACCAACATGGTGACTACAACCATCTGTAACTCCAGTTCCAAGGAATCTGATGCCCTCCTCTGGCCTCCATGGGCATTGCACACATGTGGTACACTTACATGCATGCAGAAAAACACTCATACACATAAATAAATTTCTCTGTGCCCCACACACCTGCAATATCTCCATGCATAAGGCCACTTCAGAACCACTTCCTGTTTATTTATATAAAATAATTTTAAAAATTTTAAGAGGCTAGAGAGATGGCTCAGCAGTTAAGAGCACTTGTGCTCTTGCAGAGAACCTGGGTTCAATTCCTAGCAACCACAAGGTGGCTAACAACCATCCATAACTCCAGTTCCAGAGGAATCTGACTCTCTCTTCTGACCTCTGTGGGTGTTGCCTCCCAGCAAGAGGACTCCAGAAGCCCAGGGTTGGGTCACTGGATTTCTTTAAGGTCAGAAGGACAATGAGCCTCTCCCATTCTCTCAGAAGAAAGAACAATTTCTGGACTCAGTCTGAAGTCTCCCAAAAGGGCCGGGTCTAAGACCATGGTAGATGTCTAAGGACAGGCTCCCGATGAACCCACTCAAGCCAGTTTCAAAGCACCCAAACTTCTCAGGCCTCAGGCCATCAGGTCTGCCTCTTGTCCTTAAGGACAGTCAAAATGTAGTTCTGAAATAAAGGCTTGGCTTTTCTCTACATTCTGACTGCATGTTGAGCATGAGGCTTAACAGCACTCTGGAAATGGAGACCAGCTCAAGGTAGGAGGAAGGGCTGGGGAGCCAGCTCAGGTACCTCTACTGTGGATGTGTGAACCAAACCACAAGGGTCCCGTGAGCGGCAATCAGGGCTGGCTTTTGCCCTGGGGCCTCCCACCTGTAGAAGAAGCAAGTGGCTTGCTTCTCCTTCCAGAGTCTCCACAGTATGTAACAGACCTTCTACCAAGCCTTTGATCTAGATTATAACCTTATCTCACCCTCACTCCCACCCAGCAAGAGAGCTCTTTTTTTCAACTTCACTCAATGGCAAGAAAACACACTGCGATGGGTTTGTTCAAGGTCATTCAGCTAACAAGGGCAGGGCGGGGCTCCAGCTCACAAAGCCCCACCCTGCCATGGTGTGTCCCTAGGAGCAGGTGGAGATGCTCTGGAATCAGGAAAGGATCAGGCCTAGGAACAAGAAGGAGGTCAGGACACCACGACAACCTCCTTGGGGAGGTGGCCACTTCTTTAGCATCCCAGGCTCTCAGTCTCCCCATCTGCAAAAAGGATGATGGGCCAGATTAGTCCTTCTCTGAAAGACAACATCCATCAAGGAGGATCTGTTGGGGGTGGGTCCACAGGAAAAAGAAAGCCAGAGAGGGAGGGATGACTCCCAGAAGCGAGGAGCCCAGGCGTGAGGTGTGCCGAGCTTGAGATGGACCTTATGGGGAGGGAGGGATCAGAGCAAGACCAAGAAAGCTTTAAAGGACAAGACACCAATGGTGGAGATCGGATGGGACAGTAACACTGGCAGCCATTTTCTACCCACCTGCAGCATGGCCTGTCTCACAAGGGTCTCGCCGAAGTTGCCGTTGACCCTGCCTCACAGAAGAAGGAACAGATGCTTAGAGAGACAGAGCCTCTTGCTCAGTCACACAGCTGGCAGCTGGCAACAGTGGGATCTTAGCACAGCAGCCCGTCAGAGTGCAAAGTCTATGCTCTGCCCCTCCCAGCCTGTACAGAAGGAGGCAAGTGCTTAGGTCTCTGCCTCTCCTCACACACCCCCTTCCCTGCATGCCTTCTCCTCTACCTGGTCTGGATTCCCTCCAATGCCATACCCTCCTTAAAGCTTCCACACCTTCCAACGCCACCCATCTTCATCTGCCTCTTGCTGCCTCCCACAAGGCAGCGTCTTCTGGAAGTTCTAAGTGTGTTTAGCTCACTTTCTCCATCTCCCACCCATTCATCCAAGTCACATGCCAAAAGTCTGCATCTCTTCCTTCCCAAGTTGTGCCTTTCTCTTCACTTCCTACCTGTGGTGGTTTGAGTGAGAGTATCCCCCATAGGCTTTAAGTATTCAGACATTTTGTCCCCAGTTGGTGGCGCTGTTTTGGGGGGGGTCTTAGAAAGTGTGGCCATGCTGGAAGAAGTACGTCACTAGGGGCAGGGTTAGTGAGTCTAACAAGCCTTGCAGTCTCCAGTTGCTCTCTCTTGACTTCCTGTACTCATTGTGAGATGTGAACCACAGCTTTCTGCTCCAGCCCTGGCCACCATGCCTCCCACCACAATGGACTCTAATTCACTGGAACCGTCTCTCGTAAACTCAAATAACTCTTCCTTTTATAAGTTTCCTTGGTCATGGTGGTTTTATCACAGCAACAGAAAAATGACTAATACATTACCTCTTTTACAAGTGCTTACATACCACACTCACTGCATTATATAATTTTGTCAGCTTTGGACCTATTACCACCTTCCTGATTGGACTGTGAAGATTTTGAAGGCAGCAAGAAGCTAGGCCTTAGACTAATCTATGTACGTGTGTGCATGGCATACAGTGGACTCTACATCTCTGTCAATTTACATAAATAATTTTGGATAATGAATGACTAAACATATGGGATCAAGAGAGAAGGTTGCAGCTCCGACTTATCTGGTCCCACTAAGCAGCATCCTTTTGATGTTTCTTGCAAAGCTTCCAACGCCTTTTGAAGGTCAGCACCAGTGGTCCACTTCTGGCTTTGTCCACCGTCCACCCCATTGATTTAGACTCTCTCTCTCTCTCTCTCTCTCTCTCTCTCTCTCTCTCTTAAAGGCAAAGATACAAAGATAGTAAATGCCATTTTCCCTGTTCTAGTCATTTCTTTAGAGAAATTAACTGTAGTCACACAATGGCTGAAGCATAACAGGACAGAGGCTGGGCTACACCCAAGCCAACACCTAACGAGCAGACAAACTGCCGAGTGGTTTATTGTCCTGCATGGCAGCTCTCCACTTCCCCCTCCCACATGGCAGAAGCTGCACCTCAGTGCAGTAGCACTCCTAGGTCATCAGTCCTAGGTCATCCTCTCCCAGGAAGCCTTAGGGAACCCCCAGGGCAGAGCTCTGGCCTCTACAGGCCTGAGGAAGACCTTCCAGAATCAGCTTCTGTTTTCTCAACAGGGCTCTGCTTGCAGGAACTGTTGCTCCTTAACACCTGCATAAGCAGTTGAATTATTACTGCATTGCTGAGGGGCCCCCAGAAAGCCACACACTCGACCCTGCTTTCAAGGCTGTTCTGTAGAATCCAAGTTGTTGATGGCAATCCCTCCTTCCCCATCGGGGCCCCAGTACTATTCCAGCTAGCAGTGAAGAGAAAACAGCAACCAGGGCCAGTTCCCCTTGAACCGCCAGGGCTGCCCGCATCATGGTGAGAAGCCTCCGGGCCTGCCATCACCTCTTTTTTTATCTGGTTCAGCTCCCCAAGGTGGGAGGAGAAACTGTTATTTACTCTTGGATCCTTGCAGCTCTTTGCTCAGTGGGTGGGCAAGGTCTTATGGGCTCCAGTTTCAACAACTCCTATAGCCTCAGGAAATGTAGGAAGCTTTCTTTTTATGCCGAACAGGGACCACAAGGCCCTACGAAGGGGAAGGGGAACACAGTGCCCTCTTTGAGGACACTGTGGGGAGCTGACCCCTCTACGCAGAGGCCAGCTGGCTACTTCCCGTAGCCCAGCCTGGGTGGATGAGACACGTGTTCCACTCTTGGTCGTGACTTCCCACCTGCCCAGAGACTGCTGAACCCTGGACAGGAGTTTCAGGCTGATGGCTGATGGCCTCCCTTCAGCCAGTGTCCACTCACAACACCAGCTACCCAGACTGGTGGTCCACAAAGGGGAGCCTTTTTCCAACCCATTGGCCACCCGAACAAAATGCAGGCCTACCTTACCCTGTATGTGTGCAATAATTAATAAAAAATAACAGCCGGGAATTCTGTGATGATGGTACTATGAAATTCAAATTTATTCCTTGCTACAGCCTGCTTTTATAAACTAAATGACGTCAGTTCCCAGGACCAATCATAAGTCCCCCAACTCTAGGTCTCTCAGAACAGGGTTTATGTCTTCATGCTTCCCTAGCCTCCTTAGCGGGCAGAACTGCTGTCACCCATGTAAATGGAGGCTGAAGTATAAGATGTAACACAGAGGGTCAAAGGAAACTCTTTGAACTATCACCACCCTTCAGCACCCACTCTGGAGAAGGGGATAGGAGCTAGAGTCCATTCCCAACTCCAGGTTTTTCAAAGCCAGGCTCCAAAGAGCTGCCACCTTCCAGCTGGCTGTTGGCTGCTTTATCAATGGAAGACAGCTATTAAGTCTTCTGCTGTGGGTTCCTGGTGGCCCTGAGCTGACATCCCTAACTATACTATGTTACACATGGGCCTAGGGAACCCAGGGGAAGAGGGAAGGGAAGGGCCGAGTGTCTGGGGATAGTTAATACTGCCTCCCACCCAAAGCAACCTGAATAAGCAGAAGCCTCCCAAAGCCGCAAATACCAAGACCCCTGGCCTGTCTATCTTATGTCTGGCCAGATCTCTACCAAACTATTCCATGTGTCAGCAAGAGTGAGTGAAACTGGGGAAAAGCAATCACCAAGTTTCTATCCCAGTGAAAGCATGGTAGTAATGGCCCAAAGACAACCCTTCCACAAAGCATGGCCCAGGGCCCTCTGCTGAGTTTAACTCAGTCAGTCTCCTCCATTTATTAGATCTGATTAGGGTGCTCACATGGAGGCTCATGAGCCTCCCTCTCTCTAAATAACCTGCTACTTGCAGCCAACTTGCACTGGGCACCCAGGGTGGCAGGCATCATGCCCAGCTCCACACATGAGCCATCTTCTTCCATCTTCCCTATGATCTCTCTCATCAGAGGAGGAAACAAAGGCTAATGAATTCGCATAATTCACTCAGAACTCTGTAGCTAGGAACTTGCAGCATGGGATCAAAATTTGGAGTTTCTGACTCAGTGTGGTGAGATGCAAAGTGCATGGCCTTCGATCCCCAGCCCTGAGTTTGAATTTGGGATCCATTGCCAACCCTGGGAAAACCCTAGCACTGTGAACTTCAGACAGACGATGAGGGAAATCTAGGTAAAGCCCACGCTGTCCTTATGTGTCCGCATGATTTCAACACTGTGACGCCTCATCCTCTGTGTGAACGAGGTGTGCCTTGAACAGGAGACGAAGGCTTATGTCCTGGGCTGCAGGCTGGATGGCTCCTCCAGGAGGGGCCCCATGGCCAGGGCACCTGGCAGGCTAAAACACTGTGACTACTGCTGCTTAGGAAGTTTATCAGAGAGACACAGTCACGGTTACCTGAGTCTGTGCCTCAGATCCAACCAGGCACTGGGGGCCTGCTGTGTCTTCCTCCCTTCTTGCTCCTCTCCAGCCCTCCCTGGCTGTGGTGTGTCCAGGATACAGCTGCTAAATTGACTCCACCCTCCTGCTCACTGCTCCTCTCTTCCATCTGACCTCCTGAACCCAGCTCGGCACAGCTATGCCACCCCTTTCAGTGGAAACAGGCAGTCCTGTTTCCTTCTTCCTGTCTTGGCTCATCTTCTACCCGCAGACCTGTGGATTCTGGGTACCAACCAGGGTTATAGTGCTTCCTTGTCCCTTAGGACCCCTTAACTGTTATGCTTCTCTGATGGGGAAAAAAAAATAAACAACCCAAAGTGTTCGTTATCTTTGAACATTTGATTTTTACAGAACTCCACGCACAGCTCTCAAATATAAGGTCAATACAAATAAAGTCATGGAAATTGTTTGATATCAAACAGTTCTGACCCCCAAAAGCAAAAAGCCTTTAAAGTGATGGGTGTGTTAATATGAGAGTCACAATGACATGTTTCAAAGATGAAAGTAATGGATCAGAAAATAGAACAGTAGAGAAAGCACAGATGAAAGGCGAATCACCCATTTGAAAACTCAATGCTTTTGTATTTTTTTTTTAAGTTGCCAAAAGCATTGTGTGTTAAAGGCTCACGATGAAAGGAGCACACACTTGCCACCTCTAAAGCTCTCATCCCTAAGCACTTGTCCCTTCCCATCTTAGGTACAGCAGCCTTTGTTGTGACTGTACTGACACCAGTATCCTAGGCGGGGCTTCCCATCCTGTTCGGCATCTACCTGTATCACAGACATGCTGTGGACACCTGTGGGCAAGTGGTGACTGGACTGAGCTCCGAAGAGCCTCATTTCCCGTCCTTGTGGTTAACCCAGTCAGGCAACAGCCAACTTCCCATACAAGCAGAGCGCAGCAGGGCTTTCCATTAAAACAACACATCCATTGCAAAAAGTACTTCGCTGATAAACAAAGCATTTTATTTAGAATATCTGAGCATTAAGCACCACTGGGGTTTTTAGTTGCTCTTTATCATAGCCTAAGCCACTCCCTGGGGTCTCACAAACTTGAGTAGAATAGTTTTCTAACTCACTTTCCACTTTCTTGTGATCAGTCCTTCTCAGCCTTCTTTTTCTAGAAGTTTCCATGGCTGCATGATGCATCAAGACAGACAGTTCACCTTTCAACTCTACCTGTTACTATGACTAGTTAGCACTGGAATGAAGACAAGTTCTATCACTGTGGCTGTCACTTCTCTGTGAGCTCAACAGTTCATCCCTTCAGGGACCAGAGGAAGAAAAGGCTGTCACATCTGTCTTTCATAGCCCACGTCACTCCTGTCCCTTTGGTTGTCCTCCCACTTCGGTGACTCTCTGGCCAGCTGTTTGCCTTTTGGAACAGAATGTGTTTATTGATTGGTAGGGATTTACATGTACTTGGTACCTCTTATGAAGGCCAGAAGTTTTTACACCTGGCTCCTGAGGCACACTAAGCTCTTAAATAGTCCCAAAGCAAACTGGTGATTTTTTTAAAAAATCACATCTATGGAGAATTCAATGAAATGCCACATAAAAGGTCTTAAATAGAAAATCAAAGTCATCAATGAAATAAAGTCTCTGGGAAGTTACTGGCATATAGCTCTGGTCTGGACAGAAGGGACAAAGAGCAAATGTTCAGCTCACAGCAGAGGTGGGTATAGACGTATCAGAAGTATAATGGGTGGATCCAGAGGGCACAGTAAGTTAGAGGGAGTGGGTGAAGAGGGTGCAGGGACCTAGAATGTCTGCTTGAAGGACAACTAGGAGTGTGGCTTTGTTGGCAGAGTGCTAGTCCAGCATACTTATAGCCCCCCAGCACCAAAAAAGCACGGTTGGGAGGGTGCTGTAATCTCAACATTCAGAGCTATAGGTCCTTGCACAAGCCACTTAGCTCTCTGGCCTTCAGTTTTCTGTTTCTTCTGTTCCTGTTTCTTTCAGGTTTTAGGTAAAAAAAACTAAAGTATTCAACAGGCTTTCTGGTGTCTATGGCTCCCTGTGCTAACACTCTCAAGTTATCTTAAGAGGTGAACTAGCATCACAGGTAAAAACAAAGACCAAAATTCTCCTCCAGTTTATACTCATTAGAGCAAAGCTAACCACATTATCTGTTCTTTGGGTCCCTCTGTCCCACCACATCATGGCTTTGTCTGTCTTGAAGGCCATCTTCTATTCTTCTATCCATCTCACTGGTCTAGATTTTCCATTATCACCTTCAACCAAATGTGTACTTTCTGAAATACATATGCATTTTTCTCGTACAAAGCTCAACTGTGGTGGTTACTGCAGTTACAGAGGTTGCTTTTCCCATGTCTTCATACAGACTACCATCTCAGTCACTGTGTATGTCTTTATTATAATTAAGAACAATTCTAGATTCTAAAAAATATTTTATTTATCATTTTATTTTATGGGTATTACCTGCAGGTATGTAAGTGCACCGGTGTTGTGCAGTGCCCCAGGAGGTCAGAAGAAGGTATCAGATTTCCTGGAACTGGAGTTGGGGACGGTTGTTAGCCACCATGTAGGTCCTGGGAATAGAACCCAGGTCCTCCACAAGGGCTTTAAACCACTGAGCCAGCAAGCTCTCCAGAGCTACAATTCTAGATTTTAAAACACGTTTCAGACATCCATTGTCATGTCTGCCTCTGACAAAATTGATCCTATATGATGTCATTTGTTGAATATTTCTATCTATGTATAATGGCTGCAACAACCTTTCCTTCCTCATAAACTTTGACATGATATTTCATCAAATTCTTCCTGAGGATCAAACATTTTTTTCACCCATTACATTCTTATTCAAATATTTACTTACCCTGGGGGAAAACTCTGGTAGATGCAGGAAGCACGGCTTATCAGGGAGATGAGAACTAAGAGCTGACACGGACTTTCATGGTCATCACCTCTGACTCTCACCACAGAATGTAGTGAGGCACATGTCTCTCAGGGGCTTCCTGGTTTGAAGGGCAGAGCCTTTGCTCGTGGGCTCCATGTGCTGCTAGGCCACCTGCGTTCCTCCTGAGCTCGCAATGGTGGATTCTCCCATATTTGGTCCCAAATGGTACTTTTTTTTTTTTTTTTTTTTTTTTTTAGATAGGGTCTCCCTATAGCCCCAGCTGACCTGGAACTTGCTAGACCAGGCTGGCCTTGAACTCACAGAGATCCTCCTGCCTCTGCCTCCTAAGTGCTGGGATTAAAGGTCTATGCCACCATCACTCAGCACAGGCTGGGGTTCGTGACTGAATAAAGAGGAGGAGAACCGCGCGCCAGCATTCACTGCGCAACGCTTCCTGAATACAGTGTGACCTGCTGTCTCAAGCTCCTGCCACCATGCCTTCTGGTGGATTGCACCATCAGTAACCCTTCCCTCCTTAAGTCACCTTTGTCAGGTATTGTGTCATAGCAAGGACGAAAAGCCCTAATGCAGTAGTTTCCCCTGCAGTTATCCAGACCAGTCCTCTCACATGAGCCCTCGATCCCTCAAAGTTGGCCTTGCCCCAAGATGGCCACTTTTACTTCATTAACAGATCAGCTGCAGAGCTTGTGATCTGGTACCAGGCTTTGGTCAGGCTGATGTGGAGCCTCTTGGTCTGCCTACAGGCCATTTATTCCTTTCTCCTCCTAATTAATCCCTACATCTTAACACAGTGGCCCATTCTCAAATGGAAGAACTGAGTAATATTTTTCTTTTGAAACCTACTATACTGCTTATTCCTGAATAATTGAGGTTTCGTTCACTGTTACACAGCAACTCATCCTCCACGCATCCCTTTGTTTTGAATCCTGCCCACCAATTTAATGAAATCATAGCTAGGGGCCAGTCTCCTCTGTGTTAACAGATTTTCCCACTGAGAGTCAAGGACTACACAGCGGTGGGGTGCTGGGCTGGACACTCACCCAGACCAGTCAATGTTAGGTTCTAAAGACAGCCTAGATTGACAACCCCAGACCTACAGTGCCACTAACTAGGCTTTGGGGAGGTCTGCCAGGCTGGTCATCTTCGTTAAGGCGTGGGTGCCCCAGGGCCAGCCTTTGACATAAGGACTTCTCTTGAAGACAGAAGCTTCCAAACTCAGGGTTTTTTTTATTATTATTATTATTTTAAGGTGTTTTCTAAATTGCCTTTTTATATACTTACTGAGGGGCACAGGCATTCAATGATACACATATGTGGAGGTCAGAAGACAACTTTCAGGTGCTGAGTCTCCCTTTGCCATCTATGTTCCAGTCATTAGGCTTGGCAGAAAATTCCCTTACCTGCCGAACCTTCTTGGCAGCCCTTTAACTCAAGTTTCTAAGTTTATGAAACAAAAGGAATAAAGTCCACTTCCTACAAATGTTGAGGATGTCAGTTGAAATAATGTACATAGGATGCAACATTTGTGCTAAGAGCCCAGCGAGGGTTATGAAGGACTATCCCACTCAGTCCTTTGGAGAGATGACACAGCTGATATTACTCGAGGTTATGGGTGAGAAGACTAGACTACCACACTGCCTGTGTATTAGCTGCAGCATGGCCTGGACCTGAACCTCCTACACTCTTACCCTCACCTCTTCTCCATCAATACTCTCAGAGCAAAGGCCTGTGTCCTCCACCACTGAGGATCCCATGGTGTAGCAGTATCACTTGGAACTTAGCCTTGTCAATTTGGGGTCCCACCTAGACCTAAGGAACTTCAGAGGATGGGGTCAACAAGCCCTTCACAAGACTCAGATATACTCTGGAGGTGAAGGACCACCACTATGCCTGTGATCTAAACTTGCCACTCATTTCTGAGATGCAAGCTCCACAGATCCCAAGGTAATTTCCAAAAGGAACTGACTCCAGCCCAGGGGGAGAAGCAGGGGATTTCTGATCAATAAATCATCCTGATTCTACTTAACTGTGATTGTGGCTCCCATAACTGCAAGAACACTGGCTTCATGCAGGGGATTTTAGAAATAACACAGAGCTATCCAGACCAGTTAATGTTTGGTTCTAAAGACAGCCCAGGTTGATAACCTCAGACCTACAGGGCCACTAACCAGACTCCAGGGAGCTCTAGGAGGTTGGTCATCTTTATCCCTCATTAAGGCTTCTATGCTTTTCAAGCCAGTTCCAGCAACCTGGCTTCTTTCCTGCCTCTGAACCTTGGACTCTGTGCCTGGTCAAGCCGCCACCTCATGCCCACTTATTTGTACAGCTGCTAATGTCCATGCAAACATATTTACCCAGTGCACCCCAGCTTCCCCACCCAAGGTTATCCTACTTAGTCTAGGCAGGCCATGGTGAGGAATGGTAAACATTGACTCACATGGTTCTTGTTTTCCTTCTCTCAGAAGGGCTAGAGAAGAAAAGCTTTATGAATGTGTTAGAGTAAAAAGCATCCCACATTCAGCCCATGGCCTGCCAAAGTCCAACTCTGCAGAGAGTGCCGATTGAACAGGAAGAGCAACGCCAGCTCTCTTTACCCTCAGGGTGGATGCCAGGCAATGGATGGGAGGATTTGGCTCAGGCCTAGGGCCACAGTGAAGCTTCTGCTCCATTCCCCACCCCTTTCATATGTTTTCTGAAATAGATGTTGACTGTTTAGCTGATCTACGCTAACCCTGAGCTCATGTTCTCCTGCCTCTGCTTTCAAAATGCCACAATAACAGCAAGCATGCAATTTCCAGAAAATGACACTCCAACTTTCCATCTGAAACAGTCAGGGAGCCTGAGCCAGTCACCAGTGAGATGAGGAAACGGGGGACTTCCAGGTCTGCCCCTAGGAGGGTCTGGCCCCCAAGTACAGAATAGAGGCCTTTGGAAGACTCCATTGCGGGGTGACCTTTCCCTCTAGGAAAATCGTGGCCTGATGGATTCTAGTTAGTAAGCCACAAGGGTCCTGGTGGAAAAACCAAGAAAGGAGTTGGGGGAAGGCAGGTGCTTTTGTTTTTCTGAACAAAGAAGGCAGACACTGTTCCCTGAATGAGCCAAGGAGAGCCTCCCGTCTCTGCACATGGGTGAAGCCAGGTTCTCTGAGATCTAAAGCTTGTACAGTTTGAGACAGAGGACAGACAAGAACAGACAGGAGAAGGCTCTCTTGAAGAAAAATGTACAAAATTAGATATGAAAGTAAAAAAGTGGTCTTGCATATAAGGCTTAAATTTTAAATTTCATTTGCTCCAAAGTAAGCTCACCTCTCCCTAGACTCTATCTTCACAAAGCTGTTCTAGATTATTTTTTGATTGACCACCCTTATGAGAGAATACCCTTTCTGGTGCTGGGTGACTTTCCACTATCCAAACCAGCTTTGTGGGATCTGTTTTTTGAATTTTAAAAGCCTATAAACGGAAGACCTGTTCAAAGAAAAGGGTGTTTCCCATGTGCAAACACAGAGATAGGCTGGCTTTTTCATTAATTTATTTTTCATAGGTAATATATTTATATAGCCCATTGTTCAAAAGGTACAGAAGGGTAACTAGCGATAAATCAGAGTAACATAATAAAGAAATTAATAAGATGCATTTTCCTACTTAACACAGAATTGCGAAAACAAAAGTACAGAATCACGTTGAACCATTTTATCCAAAGGTAAAAGCTAAGCTCTTTCCAAACTCTTTCCTTCCAAATACGACTAGATAAAAGTAGAGACTGACCTTTTGTCCACTGGCTTTTTGTTGCTCAGTGTCCAACACCTAATTCCCAACATCTCCCTAATCTTCTGAGCAATAGATGAGAAATAGGCTTCCATAAAGAAAGGTGGAAAGAGGTGACGTACTGTGGTATTTTGTGAGGAAACGATAAACTTTTGAACTTTATGAAGGTTTCAGGGGAGATGCAGTAATCTTAGGTCTGGGGTGGTAAGTAGCTGTCAGTAAAGTAAGAACTTCTTTCATTAGGAATGGCTGCTGTATAGGGCAGGATTATAAATGGCAGGAGAATGCCATGATCCATTAGTCATGTCTGCCATGGTCATGGAAGTAGGGAGAGGCCCAGTCAGCACTATATGTCACGTAGTGCTCTAGAAATAGACTGAACACTGCACGGAGCCTTGCCTGAAAGAACAATGGAGAGTTGATGCTCCAAAAATGTGAATCAACTCAATGAATGAATGAATGAAACCAAGGAGAAATCTAGTCTTCCTCGCCTAGAGAGGCTTAGAAAGGGCATACACCTTCCACCTCACCCAATCACAGTTGTCCTTCTTGGCAATGCTTCTCCAGCTGATCCAATCAGGTTTCCTCATCTGAATACTCTGCAAGGAAGCTCCCTATACCAGTATCCTCCTTCTCATTCCCACACCCATGCCCTTGCACAGCCTCCCACACAAGCTGTGAGCTTTCTAGACTTGCAGAGTACACATAGACTCTTTGAACCATAAAGATACAGGGCCATTCTCCTTAGCCCAGTAGCCTATTGCTGTTCATTCTTCACTCCTGTTGAAAGATGAAAAGTCTAACCTGGCACGGTGATGCACACCTTTAATGGCAGCACTCAGGAGGCAGAGGCAGGGGGATGAGGAGAGCCTGGTCTACATAGTGAGTTCCCTGGCCAGCAGGGGCTATAGGGACATCCTACTGAAGAAATTTTTTTAAAGGGGTGAAGAAAAAGTATCTCGATCACTCCTTCAGGGAACTCAGAGTCTGTAGAAGAGAAGAGCACATGAACAATAAATATCAATTGCAAAACTGCAAAAGTCATTCATTCAAAATAGAATTAAATAATCAGAAGTATTTAAGCTCTAACTAACAAGGGCAACTAAGTGCCCGGAGTGGAACTCTGCCTTTTATTTACACAGTATTTCATATAATCTTTACAACAGTTATGTGAGTTTCCCAAAGTATTGTCTCCATTGTACAACTAAAGAAACCGAGGTTTGAAGCTTTTAAGTAACTCACTCATTGGGGGATGTGTTACTTTTCTTGCTGCTGTGCCAGAATATCTGATAAAAGCAACTTAAGGAGGGTTTGTTTGGCTCGTGGTTTTAGGGTACGGTCCACCACGGAGCACGAGGCAGCTGGCAGTCAGGAAGCAGAGAGACGAATTGATACCAGATGCCGATGCTCAGCTCACTGTCTCCTTTTTATTCAGTCCAGGACCCCAGCCCATGGGATGGTGCTGCCCACATTCAGGGCGGGACTTCCCACCTCAATTAACCCAATCTACACACAGGCCCATGGGTTTGTCTCCTAGGTGATTCTGGGTCCTGTCATGTTGACAATATCAACCTTCACAGTGGAGAAGCTGTGATTCAAACCCAGGTATGTTTGAGCATGGCTGTTAGCAAGGACATAATTTCAGCAAGTTTGACTACACTGGGACTTTGCCTCTCCCATTACTGTTATCAGTACTAGAAAGCACGGAAAGACAGGACAGTAAGCGGAAGGATCTTCTCAAGCCAGAGCCTCCTCAGCACTCACCCAGACCAGGCCTGGCCCCTCAGCACTGATCAGCTCCAGCACGGAGGGACCCCTTGCAGGGACAGATTTCTGTGACAGAGACAGGCAGGGGAAACAGAGAAATCAAAAATCTGCCAGAAAACCAGAAAGGGGACTCAGGAGATGCTTTATCTAAAAATATGCCCTATCTGAAAGGAAAACTGTCATTAGAGGGTGTGAGAAGCCCCCGTGGAGAGGAAGGCAAAACAGTAAGACTCATGGGGAGGCCAGTGGAACAACAGAGGGGCCCATTACCCACCCACTTCCTGTGCGATTAGCCAGGCAAGCAGACAAAATGACAACCCACAGACACACTCCGGGGGAAGTGTCTGAGGACAGCATCGGAAGACGAGGCAGGAGGTGGGAGGGGAAGAAGCTGTTCCAGTTAATATTTTTCTCACGTCAGCTGGTCCGGCTACAGCTTTGGCTAACATTTCCTGTGTACACATGCCATCATCTCCTGCAAGCTTTCAAATAACACTGGAAGGGAGGAAAGAGAATCTGAGGGGTCAGGTGTCTTGTCCAAGGCCACACAGATGCTAAGGGACAAAGACATGGCTCCATCCCAAGTTCCTTGATTCCTAATCACACTAAGTCCAGCAGACCAAGCTTCCCCCCATAAAGTTAAAAGCCCTGACTACCCCCAACCATGAAGGCCATTTGTTCTATTTTCCTGGCAGACTAACAGAGGATTTACGCTCACTTTTTTTCCCCAATTTAAATATTTTTTGAAGACTTTTTTATTTACTTGAGTGCATGTGAGAGGGTGTATATGTGTGTGAGTGTGCATGCGTGTGAGAGGGTGTGTATGTGTGTGAGCATGCATGTATGTGCACCTGAGGCTCAAGATTTTTGTGCTAAGCTGAAGGCCAGCAAGTTCCAGTGATCTTCCGGTCTCACCCCACTTGGAGCTGGGTGGTAGAAGTGTTTGCAGGGCCACCTGGGCTTGTTAATGGATCCTGGGATCTGAATTCCAGTCCTCATGATCGCAGAGCAAGGGCTCAATGCTGAGCCATCTCTCCAGCCCACGCTTTACATTCTTTTTTTTTAAATTTATTTATTATATTTAAAGGGATTCACAATATAAGAGCACAGTTGTTTTCAGATCACATTGACGTTACTCAGTTTGCCATACAACTAGGTAATTGGCACTAGCATCCACAGATGAAGGATACCATTCATTGTTTGTTTTTCTGGGGCTGTGTTACTTCACTTAGCATGATATCTTCTAGCTCCATCCATTTACCTGCAAAGTTCATGATGTCATCTTTCTTTACCGCTGCATAGAACTCCATTGTGTAGATGTACCACATTTTTCTCTATCCACTCATCAGTTGAGGAGCACTCGGTTGGTTCCAGCTCCTTACTATTGTGAAGAGAGCCGCAATAAACATGGCTGTGCATGTATCTCTGCGGTAAGATGAGTCTTATGGGTACTTGCCTAGGAGTGGTATGGCTGGGTCAGGTGGCAGATTCATTCCAAGTCTTCCAAGGGTTCTCCACACTGCTTTCCTTAGTGGCTGTACGAGTTTACATTCCCACCAGCAGTGGATGAGTGTTCCTCTTTCCCCACAACCTCTCCAGCACTTGGTGTCATTTGTTTTCTTGATCCTAGCCAGTCTTACTGGAGTAAGATGATATCTTAGAATGGTTTTGATTTGCATTTCCTTAATGATTAATGATGATGAACACTTCTTAAGATGTTCTCAGCCATCACTAATTCCTCACTGGTGAAGTCTCTGTTCAGCTCTTTGCTCCATCTTTTGAGAGGGTCATTTGTTTTCTTTCTTCTTTGTTTTTTGAGTAGTTTATATATTCTGGAAATCAATGCTTTGTCAGATGTTTCTGCGCTGAAGGTTTCCTCCCCCTCTGTGGGATTTCTCTTCACTTCCTTGATTGTTTCTTTTGATGTACAGAAGCTTTTGAGTTTAATGAGGTCCCATTTGTCAATTGTCGACCTTAATTCTTGCGCAGCTGCTATCTGGTTTAGGAAGTCTTTTCCTACGCCTATGTCTTGTAGTCTGCTGCCAACTTTTTCTTCTATCGCCTTCAGAGTTTGGGGTTTCACGTTGAGGTCTTTAATCCATCTGGAGTTGACTTTTGTACAGGGTGAGAGGTAGGGGTTTAATTTCATTCTTCTACAAGTGGTGATCTAGTTTTGCCAACACCACTTGCTGAAGATGCTGTCTTTTCTCCATGTGTCTTCTTGGCCCCCTTGTCAAATATGAGATGGCTGAAATTGTATTTGCTCAAGTTTGGATCTTCAGTTTTGTTCCATTGGTCAACAGGTCTATTTTTGTGCCAGTACCAAGCTGTTTTTATGACTATAGCCCTGTAGTATAGTTTGAAGTCTGGTATAGAGATCCCTACATTCTTTACCTTGTCTTGTGTTGAAGTAAATATGATAAAAGAAACTCCCTGCCACGCCTTTAATCCTAGCACTCGGGAGGCAAAGGCAAGTGGATCTCTGTTAGTTCATGGCCAGCCTGGTCTACAGAGCGAGTTCAAGACAGCTGGGGCTACAGGGAGACCCTGTCTCGAAAAGACCAAAAAGAAAAGAAAAGAAACTTCCTGTTTGTTATTAAGGATTTATCAGGGAAACAGGTTGCAGCCCCATAAGGCAAACTGAAAGTGGTGAGGGAACCCCTGAACCCCGAGTCCTACAGCAAACGGGAACCAAATGGCCTGCCTCTGCTGAAGTTTCCATACACTGGACCGGGAGACATGAGAACCTTCAGTGCAGAGATAGGGGACAGTTCCTTCAGAAGCACTCAGCCATTATGGAATGCATCTTCTGTCAAGGATGATGGAGAAGGTCTGTGCAGCTCTCAGTCGGCCTCCGCTGCCCTGGCTGTGGTTTTCAGCACGTGCACATGAGAAAGCAGCTTGACTTATCTTGAGCTCCTATGACTCTGTGGGGGAAGTAAAACTTGCTTCACTCTGAAGTATTGATGAGTCTAGTGAAATAAATTGATGGGAGAGAGATGAGTAGGAACAAAGGTACACAGACGTCTGGTGCACATTATAGGAAAGAGAGGCGGCACTCCATGGCCCAGTAAGGTTGAGAAGGAAGAATGCAGTCCCCGGAGAATGGTGATCAGGAGAGGGAATGGAGAGACCAAAGAAGAGGTGCTGGCTGGTGACAGAGTCCATCTGAATGGGGCCCCCATCCTGCCCTTTCTTCCATATGGTGACAGTCAGGTTCCTCCCATGATGGAACTCCAAGGAGAGAAGGGATGGATGGCAAGTGAATTTCTGGAAGATGTAATCTAAAGGCAAGTAATGGGGTAGGTGAGATGGCTTACTAAGTAAAGGTCCTTGCCACCAAGCCTATCAACCTGGGCTCAATCTCTGGAACCCACATGGTAAAAAGAGGGCACTGACTCCTGCAAGTTTTCCTCTGACCTCTGAACACATGTCCTGGCAGGCAGGCAGACACACACATATATACAAATAAGTAAACGAATGTGAAGAATAATGCTGAAGTTCCTAGCCACACACGCACGCGCACACACATACACACACACACACACACACACACACACATTGTGACACGTTAAGCCAACTGTGGTGGCACATGCCTGTAATACCAGCACTGCAGAGGCTGAGGCAGGAAGATTCTGAGTTCAGGTCCAGCCTGGGCTACATAGCAATGCCCTCCCTGTCTCAAAACAATGATAAAAATGTGACAATCATTTATAGGACAGTTTTTGCCCTGGGCAGCGTGCCAACCACGTCCTTTATCTGTTCCTCAACACAGCCCAGTCTGCACTTTACAGGTAAGATGCTGGGTCGCAGCTGGCTCAGAGACCTGCTCGGGGTCTTCAGCTCAGAATTAGTGGACACAGATTCACTGCTCTGGAACCTGGGATCTCAGAGTCCCTGGCCATCCCTGTGGCCCAGCTGAGAAGAAAGCAGGCCTGATGAGGTGCCCAGGGAAACACATGGCACTAGAAGGCTTCCTTTTCTGCTCCACAAAGTATAACTTTATATTCTGTTCTTAAAGGGATATAATTTACAGGAGGCCGCTTAATCTGGTTCATCCTGATGTCTTCTACATACCGAGAAGTTACACTTTCCTTCAGGGAAGGAGTCAGTTGGAGTCAGTCCCCTCCTTTGTGTGTCTAGGTAAACTGAAGCCAAAACAGTGATAGTGACTCACACAGAGCTACACAGTGAGGTCAGTGCACCAGTGATGTGGGTGTCATTGGCTGACTGGGTTCCAAGTGGCAGCACCATGGGACCATCAGAGGGCATGCAACTGAGCTCTGCCAGGGCCTAGCTCTGGGACAAGCCATTTAGCTTGTCTGAGCTTCCGTTTCCTTGTCTATGAATCAAGGCTGAGACCTAATTCCTTCCAAAGCTCTGGATCAGAATCAAGAAGATGGTGTGTCTCCATTTGTGAGTGGTTGAAGAATGTTCTAGATGCCGCTTTTTAGCAGTGAGCTCAGAGGAGAGTTTATCTGGCCTCGCAGTCTTTCTTTCTGGGAACTTGCACTGTGCCCAGGGCTGTAATTGTCCTGTGACAACAACTGAGCCCTTTCTAACCCAATCTGTATGCCAGTTGGCATTACCTCCAGTGGGGCATGCCACTCAGCAGCATCGGCCTGAGTTCCTGCTCAGTCAGTTCAGGATGAGCCTGGTAGGCTTGTTCTGCAAGCTGCTTCTGGATACCATGTTTTCCTTTTACAATTTCCCCCTCAGGCACTAGAGAATGAAGCCAGCAGGCTGTGTGTAACTTTCTGCCAGGGTAGGAAGCGGCTCTGCCATCTCCTACCTTTTTAAACAAAGTCTACCTTTATTCTGTCTGCTGAGGTGTATATATGATAGGGGATGTTGCTTCCAAGACTCTAAGAGCCGTGTTATAGATGAAAAGAGAAGAGAAAGAAGGAAGGAAGTGGAGACAGTGGACATGCCTGAGGGTGGGGGCTGCACCCTAGCTTCATAAAATGCCTGTCTAGAACCTGTCCCAACAGGCCAGTGCCCTGGGGACAAAACTGGAAAAGGCTGAAACAAGAAATGTGGATGATTGGGTGTGGTAACATATACCTTTAATCCCAGCACTTGCGAGGAAGACACAGACAGATCTCTGTGAGTTCCGAGGTCAGCTTGATCTATATAAGCAGTTCCATGCCAGCCAAGGCTATGTAATGAGGACTTGTCTCAAACAAAACAAAACAACAAAAATGTGAACCAAGCTCGAAAGTCATGGTCTTCATCAGTTTCTTTTAATTCGCTTACACAGTACTGGTTTCCTTCGGGTATTTTCGTACATACTTGGTTGATCGATGCCCCCACTTGTGCCCTTCTACCCCAGCCCCTCTGTTTCCATAGCACTTGTTGTGCTTTACTGTCCTCCCCACACGCTGCCCTTCAAGCCTCTTCTTTTCTATTTCATGGGCTCCTTTCTGTCTCCTCTGCCTCCACTCGTCACCTAAATACATGTATTGAACAATAAGAAGCTGGGAGCTGCATATGAGAAGAAGCATCCAGTCTTTGTCTCCCATCTTTGTTTATCCCACTTAATGTATTGTTTTCCATCCATGCATTTCCAGTGAATTTCTTCTTTTTTTTCACAGCAGAATGGAATTCCATTGTGTATATATGTCCCATTTTCACTATCTGTTCATCTGTAAGTGGACATCTAGGCTGTTTCCATTTCTTAGCTAGTTCAAATAGAGTAGCAATAAACACATGTGCCAGTTCTCTGTGGTAGAACACAGATGGATTAATGGGCCAAACACATTTGAAGCAATAGTTTAGATGGGAAATATTCAATGCCATGTTTTTAAAATATCTTATTATTTTATGTGTATGAGTTGTATTGCCTGCATGTATGTGAATGCACCCTTCTTGTGCCATGCTGAAGTGGTTAGAAGAGGGCATTGGATTCCCTTGGAACTAGAGTCAAGGACGGTTGTTAGCCACCATGTATGGGTGCTAGAAGTCAAACCCTAGTCCTCTGCAAGAGCAGTCAACAGTCTGCTGCCTTCTCTCCAGCCCCTCAATGCCATCTTTTTTTTTTTTTTTTATCTTTTTGAGACAGGGTCTCCCTGTAGCCCCAGCTGTCCTGGAACTCACTATGTAGACCAGGCTGGCCTTGAACTCACAAAGATAACTCACTGTGTAGACCAGGCTGGCCTTGAACTCACAAAGATCTGCCTGCTTCTGCCTCCCAAGTGCTAGGATTAAAGGCGTGTGCCACTACGCCGGGCCCTCAATGCCATCTTAAAGGGCACCAAAACACAACATGGGAAAATAAAATGGTTAGCAAACCCCGTCGATGCTTCTCCTTTTCCGATGTAGCTGCTGTGTCCATGCACCGTGTCTGTCCTCCACTGGACATCCCCACGGAGTCTTAGACACAGCCGAGGGAAAAGCTAGAACATGCCTGTGTCAGTTTGCTTTCATTTAGGGAACTGAGGAAGCACTGATTGAATTTCTTTGATGAATACAATACTTGATCCCTGGGCTACTTTTCTCACTGCTGGGACAAAACCCTTGACAAGAAACAACTTAAAGAGGAATGTTTTGTTTTGGCTTGCAGTCCTAGGGGGTCATGCCATCAGAGTGGGGAAGGCATGGCAGCAAGAGAGGAAGGCAGCTGGTCACAGCACATCTGTAGTCAAGAAGCTAAGAGATAACAGGGTGTAGGGCCAGGATATAAAACCTCAAGGCCCACCTACGATGACTGACCCCAAGGCTCTTCCTCTTAAAAGACTCTACAACCATCCACCTGCCTCCGACTCTTCAAGCATATCCACCATGTGTGCACCACATGATCCAGGTGTGGTGGTGCATGCCTTAATCCTAGCACTTGGGGAGCAGAGGCAGGCGGATCTTTGTGTGGGAGTTCAGGCCCTCCTGGTCTACAGCGTGCTCCAGGCCAGCTGGGGACTAAAAGGGAGACCTGTCTCAAAAAGACCAAAAAAAAAAAAAAAAAAGAGAGAGACTCTACGACCATCCAAAGAGCACTGCCAGCTGGGATCCAAATGTTCCCACACATGCAAACCACAATAATCTCCAAGGGAACCAGGGCCCCAGAGGATTGATTTTGATTTTGACAGGTCCCCCAAACATATGAAGCCTGGCCTGACTCATGGGAAAAGCCTGAGCACAATGCAGGAGTCTAGGAGTCTGTAATTCCTTCACGATCTGCTCTACCTACCTCCACGCTGTCATCTCAGCTCCCTTTCCCACTGCAGTACCCTATATCCCCCCATCCACACTGTCATCTCAGCTCCCTTTCCCGCTGCAGTACCCTATATCCCCGGTCCCGTCCACCCCAAGCTTTCAGCTCTGGCCCCCAAAGGCCCACCTATACTCCCCACACCCTTCATACCCAAGCCTTGACCTTTTTAAAGGCACCTGGCTACCTCCCACATCACCAGCCTTGTCTTCGAACTAGAAGTAATAACTGAAGGCCTGGGATATAGCAGCCCCTCACATTTCTTTAGTTGAGACCCAGACACTGCACAGCTCACTCTCTGTGCTGGATAGCTTTAGAGTCAACTTGACACACCTGGGTTGAGGGAGCCTCAACTGGGGAATTGGTTCCATTGGACGGGCCTGTGGCCACATCTGGGGAGTATTGTCTTGATTGTTGAGCAATGTGGGAGGGCCCAGCCCACTCTGGGTGGTGCCACCCTGGGCAAGTTGTTGTGTACTGTATAAGAGGGCAGGCTGGGCATGGACCAGGAGAGCAAGCCAGTAAGCAGCACTCCTCCATGGCCTGTGCTTCATTCAGCTCCTGCCTCCAGGTTCCTGCCCTGAGTTCCTGCCTTTGGCTCCCTGAGTGATGAACTGTGACCCAGGAGATGTGAACTGAATAAACCCTTTCCTCCCCAAGTTGGTGTCAGTCAGAGTGTTTTGTCACAGCAATTGAAGAGAAACTAGAACACTGTCTTTCAGCCGTCTACCAACTCTATCATCTAGGTATGAGAATGACTGCCTTAGTTTCTTTTCCTGATGCTGTGGCAAAACTAACTTAAAGGAGAAAGGGTTTGTTCTGACTCACGGTTCAAATGGTGTAGTCTGTCATGGTAGAGAAGAAGTGACAGCAGCAGGAACTCAAAGTAGGTGATTGTATAACATTCACAATCAGGAAGCAGAGAGCAACTGAAGGCATCTACTGCTCAGCTCCCTTTCTCCATTTATACAATCCAGGATCCACTCACCAAGAGCAGGTTAATGTAACTGAGATCATCCTCCACAGGCATGCCCAGAGGTCGATCTCCCAGGTTATTCTAAATCCTGTCAAGTTGGCAATTAATACTAACCCCCTTTCACCAATGAGAAATTTAGGGTGTCAGGACCTTTTATGCATCTTGCCCAAGGCTGTATTTTGGGTCAATGGAAGACTAGAGAGTTGAGAGCTCTGAGTTGGCCCATAGCATATTACCACAATGCAGTTGCTTTCAAATGCTATTTCCTATCATGTATTGTTAGAATACCTGTGTGCTTCTTTTGTAGCCCATACTGAACCATAATCCAGTGTCTCAAAAATCATGCATGGTTCTCCAAACCTCCAACAGCATTGGATACTCAGGAATCAATGTTCATGTAACCTTTATAAACATTAATCAGAAACCATGTGAACAAGAATCAATGAAGCACCAGCCATGTAGCCCACGTTCTGCAGGCTCTGGACCCCAGAATTGAAGCCAGGGTCCACCGGACATTCAGACTTTCCATGGAATGCAGCCTATAAGACCAACTTTCTGCTAAGGGTTGATTTTCAGTCTCGTAGGAGCTTCTCTGTTCATTACTGCTTGGCAAACAATGTGATTTATGCATGAGACACACACATTAAGATGCAATGTGGTTATTCCAATTGTCATAACTACTAAATTGAATTGAATGCCAATCCACTGATAACCCCAACCTCTGCAGGGGAACAAACAGCCTGAAAATAATCAGTGCAATGGTTCTAGAGAGATACTACTTAAAATGACTACAAACATACGAAAGGTGATGTCATAGCTGCCGTTTATTAGTGCGCCCAGTTGGGGTGTTCTTTGTGGAGATGAAGGCCACTGGAATGTGAAGCTCATTTGTCCAAACAGAATTTCTAATAAATACTTCTGATTGTTCCTTTGTCTCTATCCTTTACTAAAGACAGGCAATTAACAGCGTTCGCAATATTACAAGCAAATGAAATTGGGTCTCTGCCCAGCCTGCCTACAAAGGACTTCTTCAGCAATAAAAATAATCAATTGGATTCTTCATTTTTCTTCTGAGCCCATGTGATTCCCTTAATAATGTCAATGCAGATTGTAATTTGTAGGGAAAGGGAAAAAATAAATACTGCTTGAATGAGGCATGAAATTTCAGGCCAGAGAAATGCCATCTTTTCTTACAGAATTGTTTTGTTACAAGGGCTTGTGCTTGGATGATTACAATAACCCTCAAGTCTGAGGCCCAAGTCATCTTTCCTAGACTGACCTATATCATTTCTCCCAAACATGTTCTAGGTGCTTTCTCTGACTGTTTCTTTGCTCACCCAGGGAAAGTACAGCAATTATGGCTTAAAAAGCCAATACTGAGGGTACACAGCGCCCCCCCCCAGCCCCAGCTTGCCCACTCACTCACTAGTCACTTAACTGGTGCACTTCTCTGGAAAATGAAGCAGACCAATGTGAAAATGGCTGGATTCTAAGTTTCAGAGGTGCTTAGGACATACAGCCCAAGGGCTTTGAGCAAATGAATGAACATCATAACCTCCAGCCAGCTGGCACGTGGCCAGCACAAGTTAATTCTCATTTAAACGTTAATAATCTGCCTTTCACCTTAATGCTTCCCTTCTTCCTCTAGGCCCAATGAAGTATTTCCCATTCTTCTCAGCTAGCATCCTAGCATCAAACTCTGCTTTGTCTGAGAAGCCTCCCCAAGAGCACACCATCTAAGAGGGGACTTGACTTCCTGCACTCCTAAGACATTTCTTGTCCAAATGTCTCATCAAGAACTTGGAACTTGGAGCCTTATAACATTGATCAACTTTTCTTAAGAAATTTCTTCAAAGTACAATCAGATCTCACATTTCTTGGGGACAATTCAGTGTCTTTGATAAACTGGCAATCCCCATGGTTAAAATCATAATACAAGGGGCTCAAGAAATGGCTTAATGGATAAGAGCACTTGCTGTGCAAACCTGGGGACCTGAGTTTGGATCCTAGCACCCATGCAAAAGGCTGGGTATGGCCATGCATTCGCCTGTAACCCCAGCACTGTGGAGTGCAAAGCCAGGAGGATCACTGGGGCTTGCTGCCTGCCAGCCTCTTCAGTGAGAGACTCTGTCTCAAAGGAATAAGGCTCAGAGTGATAGAGAAAGACACTTGATGCTTTGATACCCTCCTCTGGTTTCTCCATGTTCATGTACAAGCACACACACCCCACATACACATGCATGTATACACACACACACACACACACACACACACACACACGATGAGCATGGTATACCACAGATTCCACATAAATGTCCACCAGTCGACAGACTAGGAGATGTTCACTTGTGAAATAAATGGATAAACTGTCAAGTCAATAGGGTCCCAACCCTGTCCAGGAGAGGCCACCATGACCATCCCTATGTCTTCAAAGGACTTGACATCCGTAGAAAGCATGTTTTGCGGAAACCCCTCTGGTGGTGAGTACACCAACATCCTTAGCCTTATGATGGGAGGGTAATTGTATGACCTCCCCCTAGGCACATCAAATTTTAAACCACACATATAGTATTTTTTAAGATTTATTTTATTTTTTATTTATGTGTCTGTGTGTATATGCCACAGGTGTACAGTTCCTGTGGAGGCCAGAAGAGGGTGTCAGATCCTCTGAAGCTAGAGTTACAAGTGGTTGTGAATTGCCAGATGTGTGTGCTAGGAACCAAACTTGGGTCTTCTGAAAGAATATCAAATACTCTTAACCACCAAGTCATCTTTCCATTCCCGCACATGCGAGTTTTCAAACATTAAAAGTCTACGACGGTCCTTTGCAATTGTACTTATAAAGGTTCATCTTGTAGACTCACCTGTTTATGAAGTCATTGAGAATACCCAAGTTTGGGTTAGCTGTAGTAGCAAAAGGCTAGAAACAATGTAGAGGCTGGGCATGCAGCTCAGTTTATGCTTACCATGCACAAAGCCCTGGGTTCAATCCTCAGCAGTACATAAACTAAGCCTGGTGATGCACACTTGTAATCTCAGCACTTGGGAGCTGGAGGCAGGAGGATCAGTAGTTCAAGGTCATCTTTAGCTACATAGTGAGTTTGAGGCCAGCCTGGGCTACAGGAGACTTCTTTCAAAACAAAAATTTGTTTAGGATTGGTGAGAAGGCACTTTCCACCAAGCCTGAGAAGTGACTTCCAAAAGTTGTCTTCTGAGCTCCAAATACAGCGAGAGAGAGAGAAAGAGAGAAAGAGAGAGAGAGAGAGAGAGAGAGAGAGAGAGAGAGAGAGAGAGAGAGAGAAATGTAGTAAGTTTTAAAAGTAATTGTTGGAGCCAGGCATGGTGGCACACGCCTTTAATCCTAGCACTTGGGAGGCAGAGGCAGGTGGATCTTTGTGAGTTGAAGGCCAGCCTGGTCTACAGAGT